>JABUQX010057660.1:5000-7500 GCA_015478945.1 Trachelipus rathkii
ATATTTTCATTATATTTCTTATGAAAAATTTTTTATATTACATTTTGACGGAAAATAATCTAAAAGTTTTCATATGGTAAGATTATTTTTAAACCCTCGTCATCCTTTCTGTCTGAAAATAGTAGCCTTCTGTTAGTTATTTATATACTAGCTGCATATATATATATATATATATATATATATATATATATATATATACTATATATATATATATATATATATATATATATATATATATATATATATATATATGTAGGTGTGTGTGTGTGTGTGTGTGTGTGTGTGTGTGTGTTTGTCTGAATGCTTTTCGTATTCTTACATGAATATTCTTATATACTTTTGATAAAAGCTATAATCCTCCTTCTCCCAATTCTTCATTATATGAAAGAACGGAAACGTCATTTACGTAATAAGCTTAGATAGTAAGCTCTCTCTCTCTCGAATATATATATATATATATATATAGAGAGAGAGAGAGAGAGAGAGAACTTTTATATATATTTATATATGAAACATATATATATATATATATATATATATATATATATAGAAGAAGAGAGGAAAGAAAATTTATATATGTTATATATAAAGAAACACTAAGTGTGTAAAGTAGGCTAATTCAAATCAAATTGCTGTAAGAATATTTTGACAAGCCGAGAACAGATATTCACGAATTTTCGAAAGTTAACTTTCTTATTCGATAATCTCTTGTATATATATATATATATATATATATATATATATATATATATATATATATATATATATATATATATATATATATATATATATCTTTCTGCATATATATATATAATATATATAACATATAAAAACACATATATATATATATATATATATATATATATATATATATATATATATATATATATATATATATATATATATATATATATATATATATATTTATATATATATATATATATATATATATATATATATATATAACTATATATATATATATATATATATATATATATATATATATATATATATATATATATATATATATATATATATATATATATATATATATATATATATATATATAAACAGCCTAAGCCGTTACTATTATATACGCATGTAAACAGGGGCTATTGTTAAACTTATATTTAATGTTAAAAGTAAAATTATCCAATGAGGTGTGAGGACGCGACTTAACGTCCCTTTGTCAGCCCCAAGCCGGGTTTATTTTAGGATTGCATCGGGAGTGTGCCTAGAAAAAAAATTATTGAATGAGTACAACTTATTGTTTTTTCGTTAATCAAATATAAATATAGTGTGTAGTTAATAGATTCTATAATAATAATAATAATAATAATAATAATAATAATAATAATAATAATAATAATAATAATAATAATAATAATAATAATAATAATAATAATAATAATAATAATAATAATAATAATAATAAGTTTTTAAATATTTTTGATTTTGCTAATAAAAAGTTAGCTTTATTTCAAATGAGTCTTTTGTTAAAGCACAGCATGGTCGCCCCCTAGGGATTACGAATTGGCAACTCCCAACCTTGTAGGTCGGCATGGACGTTGAGGTGAATCCTGTTGAGAACAGACCTCTTTTACACGGAAATTATTGAAATGCATATTTTGTTAAAACGAAGGTTTTAATTTTTGTTAGATAGAAAATCAATTTTTATGATAATACATACTTTATTAATTGTGAATTATAAATTTTTAATATCAAAGAAAAATTTTCACTTACCTATTGTTATATTTTCCGAATCTATCAAATCTCTCCTTCATTAGAAATAATTATCTATATTCCTATTTATAAGATGTTTTAAAATGTAACATTGTTTCGTAAAATTTTCCTTAAAAGAAAGAGAAAATAACGAAAAATGTGAAAATTTCTAAATAATCGCTCAGAAAAAAGGAGGCATTTCAAAGGAAAATGACCGGTTTTGCATCGTGACGTCATACATAACAGCCTCCACTTCAAAATCTGTGACGCGTTGTTTAAAACCATAAGATGAACTTTTCTTTCTTTTCGTTGAAAATGAGAACACCAATGAGTTTTAAATTGCCTGTTCTAAACGCAAAACATGTTCATGGTATAAAAACCCCCACCCCCCAAAAAAGAAGAAAATTTACAGCCAAAAGCTGCCGACAAACAGAAATGAAATAGAAAGAAAAACTGAATATGTTTTGCAAATGAAATTAGGAAAGCAAAACCATTTTGATTTACTACAATTTGAGAAAAGGAAAAAGTGGGAAACTTCATTGAAAATATTTTTATAGAAAAGAACTAGAAACTCACAAGGTTCAGCGGCAAGATGCCTTTAAAGCAATCAGAGAAGAAGGGTCAATGCAGCCCCATGATTTACTCAAAGAAACTACTAAATTTATTTAACGTACGAGAATGGGGAAGATAACTTTTGTAATGTCTGGAAAAAAGAAAAATTTGTTACTTTGTAAAAATCAAAGAAGTCTAGGGAATATTTTATCGAGTTTCGGAAAAT
>JABUQX010057660.1:10000-12500 GCA_015478945.1 Trachelipus rathkii
TATTTATAATATATATATATATATATATATATATATATATATATATATATATATATAATATATATATATAGTATATACTAAATATATATTAGATATATATATATATATATATATAATATATATTATATAGTATATTATATATATATTATATATATATTATCTATACATTATATAATATGTTATATATTTGTTATTGATTATTAATATATATATATAATATATATAATATAATATATATATATAATGATATATATATATATATATGTGTGTGTTGTGTGTGTAGGTGTGTGTGTGCATGTGTGTACAGTATATATATGATAGGTGATAGTGATATATATATATATAATTATAGTATATACTTATATATATATATATATATATATATATATATTATATATCAATTATCAATATATCTCTTTACAAATATATAAACACATTAACTACGAAATGCTAAAATATATATACTTATTATATATTAAGTATACTATTATATCTATATATATATATATTATAATATAAGTATAGTTTTATATATATCTATATATTATTATATATATGATATATATATATATATATATTATATATATAATATATATACTTATATATAGTCCTACTCCCTATATATGACCTATTCAAGGAGAGGATAATAAAAAGTAATTTGAGGAAGCTCATCCAAATTCAGATTGATGAAGATGAAATGCAACAGGAAAAATAGATAAAGAACTCAACAGATCATGGCTGAAAATGGGGGGGAAGGGGGAAGTACCAGATCAAACGAACCTGGAGTTTCCAGACTTCATTTAAAATTAATGCAAATAAATTGCGCCCTTTTTGGATCAAGAGAGTCATATATCAAACACGAGTGGTTTGTCACAATGAGCACCTAGTGTTGTTGTATCTATAGACATGACTTAGAGAATCGAAGTTACGACATATGTGTAAAAGACTGAGAGAACTAGCAGGAAAGAATAGTTTATATACCTTTTGGCCTTGGATTCAACCCTATCCTAAAGATATGTGGGACTGGAACCCTCCTTCCGTCACCAGATGTAAAACAGTACACGATATAAGAACGGATAAGGCCTTTATACAGTCAGAGTACGCTTGAGGAAAAAGTAATTCCTCTCAAGAAACCAGTGCGTAATGGTTTCCAAGATAATTTTTTAATAATATTGAGACAAATTTTGTTTATATTATCTACATATGTAAAAGTTGTGCAGTAAAAAAAAAAAAAGAGAAAATTAGGAAGTATTCTTGAAAGTAAATTATGAGGAATATAAATTTTTAAAAAGAGTTGAAACTAGCAAGATTGATTAATCATATTCGGATCAGATAAACAAAAATGTAACTCTTGATGCAAAAGTGAGAGCAAATTTAAAATGAATGAATGAATGAATGAATGAATGAATGAATGAAGTGTCGATTTGTCGTTATATGAAAGAATAAAGTTTACAGAGCAGTTGAGGAGTTCGTTAATGAAAGTAAAAATAGTGTAAAAGATAAACAGAAAGAAGATGGAATGATGAGAAGTCACATTATTTTATCAACAACTGTCAATATGAAACAATTTGATATATATTATATATATATATGTAGTATAAATTTAATAATATATAATCTTAAATATATATATATTATATAATATAGAATTATATTACATATACATATATTTATAGTAATATATATATATAAAGTATTTTTACAGTGGGTTCTAAACGGATTTTTGATAAAATCACAGCAGTAGACTGTAAAAAAAATAGTAATGAAGAATAAAAAAATTAATGATCGGTCTCTATAGGAAATAAAGTTACAGCCTCTCAAAGCTTGGAATTTTCATATAGGATTTTCTGATATAAAAAAACTGACCGGAATTTCTTTTTATCGTAATTTACAAAATATATGCAAGAGAAGTTTGTGAAAGAAATAGTAGCATAGCCATGGTTGCCAGAAACTCAATCTAGGTTTACAGAAACGTAAATCCATCTAGGTTAGGTCCCGGTTTAGGATCCTACTAGTTCAGATTATGATATGTTTTGTTAAGCATACATAGAGTAAATCTGTGTAACAAACCTTATCATAAACTGAACTAGGATGGTTCTAAACAGACCTTGAGGCCAGTAGTTTTTTTTTTTTTTTTTTTTTTTTTTTTTTTTTTTTTTTTTATAAAATTTCAAACTTTGAGAGGCTGTAACTTTTTTTTCCTAAAGAGACTGATCAAATAATTTTTTTTTTTTTTTTACTTTTCATTACTATTTTTTTTAGTCTATGCTATTTGATTTAAACGAAAAAAATTGTTTAATTTAGTTGGCCGTAAATAATTTTCATATATATAATATAATTATACTATATATATATATATTATTTTAATATAAATTAAAAAATATAAAAAGTATTTTAATATTAAATATATAAGTATATATATATATACTATATATATATTATATATATTCAGATATATATTATACAAAAAATAAGTATTTTATTATGTAAAAATTTGGAG
>JABUQX010057660.1:30000-67500 GCA_015478945.1 Trachelipus rathkii
AAGCTTTCGGATAATAATGATAACCATAAGAGAGTGTAAGTTAAGTAAATATGTAAGTGACAAATGTAAATATGAATAAAGTAAATTTGAAAGTGATAAAAGTAAGTAGGCTATGAAAGAAAGTGAAAATAAAAACCGCAATAAAATTTAAACATCTTCTGTTAACAATTGAAAGGTCATCAGTATATATATATATATATATATTATATATAATATATATATATATATATATATATATATATATATATATATATATATATATATATATATAATATATATTATATATATATATTATATATATACTATATTATATATATATTTTATATATATATATATATATATATATATTATTATATATATATTTTATATATATTTATATATATATATTATTATATATAATAATATAAATGAGATAATGATGAATTGAAAAGATAATCAATAATCAATATAATAATAATAATAATGAAAAAATAATAATAATAATAATAATAATAATAATAATAATAATAATAATAATAATAATAATAATAATAATAATAATAATAATAATAATAATAATAATAATAATAATAATAATAATAATAATAATAATAATAATAATAATATAAACTTAAAATTTTAGGCTGGAGAAACTTACAATCTTATAGAATGGCTTTCATAATATTCTTTAGAGTTACGAAAATAACAAAATGGGTAATAATAGATTGATTTTAAGTTTACAAAATCCGAAATTGTCTTCCAAAAGTAATTTTTCTGAGCCTAGAACGTGCTTATCGATAGCTTTCATATATTTGCTTCTTACGCCACAATATTTGCTTAACTTTCCTCTTCTAACATATAATATATATATATATATATATTATATATATAATATATATATATATATATATATATATATATTATATATATATATATATATATATATATATATATATATATAATATATATATATATATCCTTCAATAAAATCTCGTGTTACTAAAATAATTAATTGATGCAAAGTATTTGGGCAGGATTTGTACGAAACTCAGAACATCATTTGAATCTCCACCAAAAAAATGAATTAATTGGGGTGCTTCCTTAGTTTAACATCTCAATACTTTTTAAAAAAATATCTACAGTTTTTTCATTCAACATTTTTGTTTGAAGACAGAAATGACTAAAAATTTCCTATTTCACATTTTTAGTTTTTTTTTTTAAATTCACTAGCAATGAAGGCGAAAAGTTAGCAATTATTGTAGAAACTGAGGATCTAATTTTTTTTTTCATATTTTTGTTCCAAATCGCAGTGTTGTATGGTTTACTAAATTATTATGAAACTTGTCTTTTCCTTTCATCTCCAAACATATCTTGCTTGCCATGTTTCCACCTTCTTTTAAAGTTTTGTTTTTTGTACACCAAGGCCATTTACCTCACCCACCCTTACTACAATGGAATAATTAGAGAAATTTTCTGGCCCCTTTATCTGATAATTTCAGCAAACCTTTTATGAATTATTATTGACAAAAATTTCTGGGAATGCCGTTTGCAATCTGGGGGGTATGCCCCCTGTCCCCTTCCTAGTTACGTTTATGCTTCTCTTGATACTAATGTTTTTTTAGAACAGAAACTTTGCTCGTACAACCTCTATTAATAGACACCTTTTTTACATTTTAAATAAAATATTAAAAACATTACTAACGTTTTATTTTTTATGCTTTAAAAATAAATTGTCATAAAAAGCATTTACAAATCAATTGTATCGCTTTATACTAGACCTTCTAATTCCTGTTTTATTACTTTTACTGCACAAACTACAAATTAAAATTTATTTGCTCAAAATAAATATTTCAAGAACTCAAACAAGCCTAAACGATGAAGAGGTACTTGAGATTCAATTTCCTGAAGTTAATAGGACAAAATAATACAATTTCAAAGTGCATATTATTTTAGGCCCAATTAATGAACCTATTTATATCCGAAGAAATAATGGACAATGAGAATATATATATATATATATATATATATATAATCATATATATATAATATATATATATAATCATATAGAAAAAATATATATATATATAGTATATTATATATATATATATATAATATATATATATATATATATATATATATAGGATATGAAACGCAAGCCGAAAAGAAAGCCCCATCCCACTTTACCGTTCCTTTTATACTCTTATGTGAGAACTCGTAACAGTCAGAAAAATCCACCCTAGGGTTTCACGACACTGCGATGAACCCTCACCATGTGGCATCTGGTGAATGTAGGGTTCATCCCCTGGGTCAGGCCCACAACCATACCCCTCTTCACAAAACCCCGCCATTCACTCCAATTATGTACCTTTCTTCTTGAATCTGCAAACCATATTCCTCTCCTTCAGTCAATTCCTTTACTGACTCGATTCACTTTTTCTTCGGTCACCCAGCCGGTCGATTCCCAGCTCACTCAAAACTATATATTCGCTTACCCATCCGACTATCATCCATCCTTTTCATATGACCAAACCATCTCAATGCACTCTCGTTTATTCTCTCATTTGCTCCCTCCTTCACACCACATAATAAATAATATATATATATATGATATTATAATATATATTATATAATATATATATATATATATATATATATAATATATATATTATATATATTATATATATATAATATTATATATATATATATTATTATATATATAAAAGCTTTGATTACGTTCAAAGCAATTAACTGAATGCATTGCATTTATATAATTTTTAATGAATTCGGACATAATTATAATTCCTTTTGAATAAAAATGAAAGGCAAACAAACGACCCATGGTACGATCTTCAAGTTCGAAAATATAGAAATTTAAACGTAACTTAAATCATTTACGATACCTTTCCATTCGAATAAAGAGAGATCATTAAAATTAGATAGGGAGAAAGGTCAGACAGATACGACGGAAAGAACAGACGCACAAACAGACAGATAGACAGGCAAACGTGCGAACAGGTAGACACACAGATAAAGAAGACAGACACACAGACATACAAACATTGAGATTGTCAGACGAACAGAAATACAGACAAACGATCAGACAGACAGATACACAGACAAAGACAGATACACAAACAGATAGATGATCAGACAGACACACAGACAGACAGATGATCAGACAGACATACAGACAAACGGTCAGAGAGACATACAGAAAAACGATCAGACAGACACACACACATAGACAAAGACGAACACACAGACAAACAGATGGTCAGACAGACATGACAGATAAACGGTCAGACAGAGCATCACAGCGATTCAAGACTAGACACAGACTCAAATACAAAATCAGACAGAGAGAGTTTTCAAATATTAAAAATGGGAAAATTTTCTGATGATTAATTCTTAGTCTCGATAATTGGTGAAAGAGTTCAATTAATTTGGTGGAAGTGAAGCTTAAATTTAATTAGAGCAAAGCCCAATACACAAAGCTCTACAATACGTTATACTCATATATATATTAGTATATACTAATATAATAATATAATATAATAAATAGTATATATTATATATAGATATTTATATATAGATATAGTTAATAGTCATATATATATATAGCTAGATGAACCATATGTACCAGCTATATATAAGTGTAAGTATATATACTCACTAATATATAGTACTAATAATAGATATTTACGTCGTATGCGTATATATATATATATATACCTAGATACTCTATTAATATATACTCATAATATAAAGTACCTATTATATATACATATATATATATACTATATTAAATAATATATTTATAATATTCTATTATTATATATATATTATATTGTAGTAGTATCATATAGGCATATATATTTGATAAGATCAATGAGTATACTTATAATATATAGTTATGATATATTTATATATATATATGAGTATGTATTATATAAATATATCAAATTAACCTACCATATAGTATATATTACTCCATAATATATACATATAGGTCAGGGTGTGATCTTTACCCCTGCATGGAGTATGCGTCAGGCATCTAGGCTAGTTCTACTCACACATTTCTTTTTGAGAAGATAGAGTCGAGTGGTATTCTATTTATCAATTCTCCTGATTTCACTAACTCTCACCCCATCTCTTTCTTCACCTCGAATTGTTGAGTTATTTTCTTTATACTATCGCTATTACAACGAACCCTGCTTTTCTGAACTCTCCTGTCTTATACCTCCTCCAGTGAGAAGGGCTCTTGCGACACGCCTTGAAGCTACACGGTCTCATTTTATGCGTTCGTCCAATCTCTCAGATTCCATATTGACTACTACTTGACTCTAATCTTTACATGTATTCCACTCGTAAATTTTCGAACATACTTCCTTTATCTATTATCCCAACTATCTCTGTTTTGCAAACTTTCAAGCGCCATGTATCGGGGCATGTCAAACTTTTAATTTAAACTGGACCTTTCTGTGGAATTTCTCCTAACCTTGAAGGAAGTATGGTAGGCCTTCGGCCTTTGCTCTCCAGAGGAGAATATATATATATGATATATATATATAGTATCTACGTAACCTAAGGTACTATTATATACCTAAATAGGACTAACTCCCTCTATAGTATAGCCTATAGATATAGTATATATATATATAATATATATATTATATCAAAAGCATTGAACAAAATCATGATACAATTCATGAGCTATTTTTTTTTAATTTATTTTCAAAGGAATTTATAATAAAATCAGAGTTTAGCAATAATGACGACACAATATATCATTGAGACATTTAAAAGATAAAAATATAAATTTTATAGCGCACAAACCAATTTCAAACACTACAATTTTTGGAATATATTAAAATAACTATTTCTTACCTTTAATTTCACTACATTTAAATTTGTACTTAAAGAAGGATATTTTATGGGGTTTTGATGCCGAAATTTACGCCTGATCAAAATCTTTGTAAAATAAGCTATTGTAAGATGTAAAGTATTAAAAATAACATCTAAAAGTCAGAGTATTGTTTGCTCTTACCATTTTAAAACAATGTAAAATGCATTGCAATTATTGATTTTTTTTGGTATGTGCTACCATTTTGGAAATTAGACATATATATTTATAATGCTAATAATACTCTAAATATACTATATACTTCTACTCATAGTTATATAATATCTATATATATTTATGCCTAATATTTATATAAATTATATAATAAATTTAGATAATCTATTTCTATAATATATATATATAACTAAATATATATATATATAAAATAAAACTATATATATCATAATATATGTATATATATTATGCTAAAACTTTACATAATATTTATATAATACCTCGCTATAGTGAGTCATATAATAAACTATACTAATAACTCTAGTTTATATAGTAAGAAAAATTAAATTATTTAATCAGAATATATATATATATATATATAAATAAAATATATATATATTACTTATTATTATATAGTTTAATATTTATATCATTATCTTATACATATTATATATCTATAATATAATACTCTTATATACTCATATACGTACGTGGTGAGTATATATATAAGTTACACATAGTTTTATTATATTATATATATATAATATATAATAATTATATATATATATATATTATATTATATATACATATACTACTATATATATAATACTATATATAGTATATGTTATAATATACGCTAATATATTATATATACTTATATATAAAATATATCTATACTTCACATAATATTATAATATATATATTATATATTACTACGGTATATAACATTTTAAGTATAATATAATATTACTCTACCTATATAAAAAATATCTGTATATACTACTCTATATAGTACTATGATTACGAATAATTACTTTAACTCATGATATACTCGAGCACTAGTGAGTACTATATAATAATATACACCGATCTTTACATACGTTTTATGGTATAATATTTATATTATATATTAAATAACTAATATATATATCTCTCCCTCAGTATATATATACGTTATTATAATACTTTTATATTTATGATAATATATAACTTGTAGTATACACACAATAATGAGCGCTTCAATTTATATATAATACACTAACTATAAGTGCTATTATGTATACTAATACTATATAAACTATAAAATAGCGTCCATTTTTTCTTTTCCAACTTTGCTCTTATATTAGTAATATCATTAAGTATACCTCATCTCATAAGTATATATAATATATATATAAGAGATTATATTTATTATACATATATATTATAGTATATTATACGACTATCACTCAATTATAGTAGTACTATTTATATATGAATATTATTAAATCATATATATAATATATATAGTATATATACAATTACTATATATTATATATATATATATATATACTATATTACTATATTAATATACTATATAATATATATATATTATATTATATTATTATATATATATTATATAACTGTTTAATACGTAAAAACATCAACTGTAAAACTTAGCATAACCTAACCTAACGTCAAATATATATATATATATATATATATATATATATATATATATATATATAAATATATATATATATATATATATATATATATTTTATTATAATATATTATTTTTTATATAGAAAATTTATTATTAAAAATAAATATCTTAAATTTATTTTTATTATAACTCTATAGAATATTTACATTATATATTTCAGAAATCGCAAAAGTATAATTTTTAATATATATTATATATATATTATATATATATATATATATATATATATATATATAAAATATATATATTATATATATATTAATAATAATTAAAAATCAAACAACTCATTATATAAACTAAAACAAATCAAATTATGAAACATATAAAGAATAATGAAAATTAATTTTCTTATAATATGAACCTTAAAATTTCCACTTAAAGTAAGTAAAATAATATTAATTTATATTAGAAGAATAATAATAGAAGAAAATAATAGCTTTTATGTAAGAAGTTAAATAACAATAAAATAAATGTTGCATGAAAGGTAATAAAATTAAGAGGCTCAATTGCCATTTGGGGCTTACGCCTTTCGCCACCAAAGGAGCCAATGTAAAAGCAATCAATTTATATAATATATAAATATATATATATATTTATATATAATAATATTATATTATAATAAATTATATATATATTAATATATATATATCTATAATAGTATAGCTTATATATATATATATATTTTATGAGAGTGAAGAGAAAAATGACATAGTGACTCAGTACTATATATACCTATAATATATAATATATATATATAATTTATTATATATGTGTGACATGTCATTATAAGTGAGTACTCTCTCTTACTACTACTGTGATATAGCCTATTAGTACGTACTTATATATCTATATATATGTATATACCGTTATAATAGCTATATATACTAGGTGAGTCATAATACTCATTATAATAGTGATGCCGACTTTAAGCGTACCCTATATATAATTAGTATCGTTACTCTATAAAAATAAGTCAATCCTTTTTTTTAAATATCAGATTCTTCATTCTATCAATAGCTAGTATATTAATATGGTTAAAACGTTAACGCTTAAATTATAAGCTAGCCTATATTCTAAATTTTGAACCCTAAAAAAAATAAAACAATTTCGAACTGGACGAGTCGGTGTAAGTTATTTTTTGCACAAATCGGACTTTCACCAAAATTGGATATTTCTACCTTGAATCTATTCTGTGCCATAATTTTGTTAATATCAGAATTTTCTTGCTTAATATCTATTATGACTATTTAGTTCACCTGTTTCTATTTTGTGCCAAAATTTTGTAAATATAACACATTTATTTCTCAAGATTTAGCAGCAAGATTAACAGTTGTCCATTGAATATAATATTGAACGTAAACTTTAAGATTAATTTTCTCAAAAATAGAAATTTTTGACCTGTACCCCTTTTACCCAATATAACCTTCGTACTGCTGATGCAGGTAGTAAATATTATTAGAGCCTTAGAACTAATACTAGGAAATATAACGCTCATGAACTCAAGTGAGTGTTTCAAATCTCCAGTAGGAAATCCAATCTCTAAAAGAAATCCCAAAGGCGCTGTCTGTATTCGTATTACGGATTTGGAGACGCGAATTTAGAACATTATGGCTTCCATTCTCTTCGCAATCTACGATTAAATTTGAGCGTTTTGTAAAGGTATCCAAATATACAATCTAAGATTAAATTTGAATGTTCTGTTTATTTATCTCCAAAACTACTGACTGACAGAAATTCTTTTTCAATCACTGATAGCCTTGAGATGTCTATGCATTCCTTTTGTACTCCTCCTTATCTTCATAATTAACCCAATAGGCCATGTATTTTATTAACTTCCAACCTTTAGCCGAAAATGTTAACTTCTTTCTTGGGGTTCAAATAGCTAATGTCTCATCTCTGCACTTTGCTTTATCTTTATCAATGTCTGCAAACGTGAATAGCAATACTCACTTTATCATGAGAAGCTTTGAATTTAGTTGCCTCATAATCGATTAAACTTAAGATGTTCACAATTTAACTCTCACTCCGAGTGTGCCTACATCGTCGAGAAGAAACATGTGAACTGAGGAACGATGTAAGTAATAAAAGCTTATCTGACTATATTATAACATCGGTTGTGTTCTATTACTATCTCCTTTATACTATCATCCTTCATTCTTCGCTATATATAAACGTTTTGCAATAACTTTCGAGATTTTCGAATATTCATTAATAATCATTGAATTGGACATCTAATTATTCTAATCTATTATTAGATATCTCATGTATAATGGTAAATATATCGATTAAAAAACATTAATCTACGTTGAATGACTTCTTGATTCGCTCTTCGCGAATTGTCATCGAGCTTTAATAATCTTGCATATCTTTCCAAAATTATAAACTCTTTGTGAAAGTCTCACAGCTCAATATCAGATAACCTAAACACTTATTTAGTTTCCTAAAGTACCGATGAATTTAAACATCAAACTTGCAGGCACACAAAACTAATGATAGCAGTCACTTTAAAAAATTTTACTCTATTGCTATTTCTAACACGAGATAAAGCTCTCTACCGAGCCAAGCATTACACATTACCCTCACTGAATCTCTACTCTCATAAATGCTCTAATACGATTATTAATCAAAGTTGCGTATCACAATTAGTAGAGTTAATTGAAACTTTTTATTTCCACACTATAACTTATTGCCTATTACTGACTCTCCAAAATTTCTTAGCTGATTACTCTTATATACCTAACCGAGTACTACCGCTGTATTCAATATACTGTAGAAATAAACAATTGCAGTTTCTTCTCCTCTCTTTACTAGTTTCCAATACTCTTGTCTGTTTCAACTAACCAGAACCTAATGTAGTTGAAAATATAGCATCTAACTATAGGCATACACATACACAAATGTGTGATGTTCAATATATCCTATAATAGCCTTTTTAAAAGTCTTACACATTCCACACAAAGGTTATATATATATATATATATATATATATAATATATATATATATTAATATATTATAATATATAATAAATAATATATAATATATATATTATATATATATATATATATATATAATATAATATATATATTAATATATATATATATATTAAATACAGGGTCAGCGGAGCCGGAGCCGGATCCGGAGTACGGGAGGCGAAACTTTTGAGGGACTGGTGATCCGGAGGCCGAGCGAAATTTTGGGTGAGAATCTAGTACCGAGCCGAGCACTAGTCGGAAGCGAATTTTAGTGACCTGAACCGAGCCGGATCGGGCGCAAAAAAAGAGCTGCTCCGCTCGGCAATACAAAAATAAATTATTATTATATTTATTATATCAGATGTATATATATATAATTATAATAATATATAATATATATTATATATATATATTAAATATATATATATATATTAATATATATATATATATATATATATTAATATATAATATATTAATATATAATATATATATAATATTATATTAATATATATATATAATATTAATAAATATATATATATTCCTTTATTCCAAACACTTGTTATAGTAATTTGTTACTAAAATCATGTCAACAGGTCCAAAACCAGTTAAGTCTCAACTAATCCTTTAAGTCAACATTGTTTTAATAAAATCATGTCAACTAATCTAAAATAGTTTGCCAGCATGTACCAAAAATTATTACTCACTCTGATAGAATAAAATAAATACTTTCAATTGTCAATATGAAATAGTTAACACAGTTTAAGGGAAACAGTCAGTTCGATATCATGCCACAAAAAGATTCACCTAACTATCCAAGTTAACTCATGGTATATTGTCACATAACATCTATTGATCTCTCTAAATTAATTCGACATTTAAAACGCTATTCATCCCAGACCATTGCTGCAATTGTTAAAAAGAAAGCTGAAGCTAAAGGTAATCAGGAGAAACCTTTAATTACAAAAAATGAGACTAAAGTGGAAACTTTTCAGTTGCCATAAACTTTCTCTGCCTATGTTGAGCGGAAGCTGCGTGTCTTTGATGCACTGGTATTCAATGGTGTTAAGATATTGACCGTCAATTTTTTTCTTTCCATTATCCAGGATCAAAGCACTGTGTTGGAGTAATGCTTAGATAAACTGAAATGATCCCTTAGTAACTGGTGAAAAATATTTGTTAAAATATTCTTTAATACAAAAAAAATAAACAAAAAAAAAGCTATAAAATTCCATAAAGGGACGCTTTGTGCATTAAAAATGGATACTTACATGGGCAAGACTAAATTATTTTGTCAATTAAATTTTAGTCTTGTAACTATCACATAACAATATTCTAAAACTAAGTAGAAAAAGAAAATATAATACTAAAACTTTTAAAAAATAAATTTTCAAGAATTTTACTGACATCTTAAAAGGAATTTCGATAATCAACAAGAGTACAATAATATAGCTGAGTTACGATAAACGACATCAAACATGTATCAGTACGATTGAAAATTAAGTAACAACAATGAGGAATAGGAAGATTGTAAATGTGATACTGATTATATTGAATGTCAAAACGAAAGAATATTATGTGTTATCCAGAATGAACTTGAAAAACTATAGAATAAACTATATCTGAAACGTTAACATTGCACATCATGAAGATGTGAGTTCACTTTACAGTAGCGTGTAGTTGCGTTTACTCCACAATAACTCATAGTGAACAGCTAAAAATCTCTATAAAGCAGTTCACGAGACAAATAGACAACAAGCATCAAGCGTACCCCAAGAATAAATTGATATGTTCACTAAGAATCAAGCTTCACACAATAGTGACCACATTCATAAGATCAAGAATACAAATATATAGGAATTATACATGTCTTAGCTCTAAAAGTCCTAAAAAAGCTTCCTGTCAACTATAAAAGTATGGCCCTATACGTGAAGTAAGTAAATGATGGCTTGCCGTACAATCCTGTACACTTTTCTCTCCACACAGTCAGCTTCACAAATCGAATAACACTCGGTGAAAATTATTTAAAACACCCCACACTGCTTACAATAATCAAAAAAAGAGAATTATCAATCAGAAGACACTGACGCCAGTGAAATAGTTTACTACTAGAACAAACGGAATTTTATATGAACCAAAATTCACAATATCTAAGATTCCATGAAGAGAAGGGAAAGAATATACTAAAAAAAATATTGTGTCGACAATCTTTGATGATAAACGTCCTTTTCCCACAACTGAATTAACTGATATTATAGCTAGAGCACTTTCTTTGTCTAACTTTATACGCTTAAACAA
This sequence comes from Trachelipus rathkii, assembly GCA_015478945.1. Lineage (NCBI taxonomy): Eukaryota > Metazoa > Arthropoda > Malacostraca > Isopoda > Trachelipodidae > Trachelipus > Trachelipus rathkii. Next base: position 41,811 of record JABUQX010057660.1, read on the forward strand.
GAATAAAACGCTACGAAAGATATCATATATGGCCACGAGTCAATTTATGTGTTTAGCAGTTTTCCAGGATAATCCTTCCTCTTGTATAGAAATTAGCGTCAGAGTGAGAAGTCACTATTTGCCAGATATATGTGGAAAAAATTGTCTATGCAGCAGAAACGATTTGAAAAACTTAAAAAAGACAATCTTACTAGTTAAAAGACTATTTCAAACCGCACAAACTAATAATCTCTAGAAAAATTAGAGTTATCACTATTATTTTCGCCCACTAAAATCTATTGAAAATATTATATAGCACAAATCAGCCGACAATCAAAGACCAGCTTACTCAGTTACACACGAACGAGCACAACAATTAGGCTTCGCCCTAAAAGTATTTGCAAGCATGCCGCACTGCCACGAGATCACATCTCGACCTCCTATTCAGTGAATGTTGAACTTATTTCTGACGTTTAAAAAATGAATAAAAACGGGAATCATAAAGGACATCGTAAGTATGCTTTGATTGATTGTTTTACTTTTATATATATCAGTTGTTTTGAATAAAATATGAGTACCATATGCGTACGGGACTGAGTTCACAAAGTGAAAATAATTGAGTTAAAACTTAGACAAAAATGAAATTAAAGTATAATATAACGCACTATATATAATATATATAGTAGTTACTTATCGGCTATACGTGAGCACATATAGTAGCGTCACATATAGTAGCGCATAAATTATATATATATATTATATAATATAAATAATATATATTATATAGTAAGACATACTCAAAAAAAATATTATAAGTACTCAGCCCACAGTCACACTTACTTGATATAGATATATATATATATATACTAATATATATATACTATATATATATATATATAGTATAATATATATATATTATTAATATATTATATATATATATATAACTATATATATAATATATATAGCTATCAATATACTTCGAAATGATAGTAGAAATAGTGATTTTAATTAATAATAAATTAATCCCGGGATATATTATATATATATTCATATTATAAATTGTTTGAATAAAATTATGTTATATATGTTCAGAATCATAGTTCAACCCGGAATATTATTTTAAATCATTTATTAGTAAATCTAAATATAATTTTTATATCTATAGAAAAAAAAATAAATAAAATTATATTAAACGTAACGTACAGCAGTAACTGTACGTTCAAAGAGGAAATTATATTAAAAATTAGGAAGAAAGTGTACTGATACTTTCTGTATTTCTTAAATTCATTTTCTTATAAAATATTTTCTAAGTTTTAAATTCTAATGTTAATAAAGATGTACTTAACAAAACATAAATTTTCATCATTATCACTATAAGTTTTTCACAGAATTAATATTTATAATGACTGTAAATGGAGAAAGAATTTAATAACAAGGGTCTGAACCGGAGCCGAGAGCCGGCGCCATACAGTTAGTGAGTAACGAACAACTTTAAATCTGCCGATTGCAGCGACATCGGTATGGTTATCTAATGATGATAATCGCGCGTGAATTAATATAAAATAGCTGTGATGGTCCTAGTGAAGCCTCATGAGCTACGTCACTAGAAGTCTGTAAGTCGTAATTTTAAAATTGCACTAGCAGACCGAGCGCTACGGTTAGTCGGATACCTGTTATAGTATGTAATTTTAATAAGCTATTCTCCGATCCGGTGCCAGAATCGATCCGTGATCGAAAATTAGAATTATCCCGCTCCCGCCAGCCCTAGATACTACTATATAAGATTGTTTAATCCATAAAATATTAAAATTACCTATTATTATATAACACAGTTGTAGTAATCATATAATTATTAATAATATAAATATTACATTAATATACTACTGTTCAAACCCAAGTTAAGAAAGTACTCCTCACAAGGAATGCATTTTATCAATTACCCATCAACCCAACTCATGGTCCCAAACTTTATATCCCTTATTATCTATAGACCCTCTTTTTAACTATCCTTACATCACCAAGTAGTACATTTAAATTTTAAATTATACAATACAAATGAGTCTTCAACCTTTAAAAATAGTACTACCCAAATTCTACAATATACAATATTTATATCATTGCGGATCATATTTGTTATCTACATCTCTAGCCTATCATTAATCTGTCTCTCCGAAATTTATATCGTCTCATAACATATATATCCTATATATATAATATTATTATATTATATATAGTCCAAATAACACTATAAGTTTACTATATGAATATATCTCTTCACTCACTTACTAATCCACATCATATAATTAATTCTATTTACATACACTAATACTACATAATAGGAACTATAATTACCTATCACATTATTACTAAACAATACTACACCCATAACTATATATCTCTGAATATATACTTATTAAAAAATTATTATAATAACATTAATATTAATCACTTAAAATACTCCTACCATATATATATTATATTAATAACTAACCTCACCAGGAATATTATCATTATTCTTTAATAACTTCTGTATTACACAATTTCTCACTCCAGTTTTTCATCTCCTTAACTTATTGAGACTGTTAACACTCCCTCTTACCTAAACTTCAAACACCACTTAGAAGATCTTTATATTTCACTCTGCATATTCTAATCGCAAAATATTGATTAGCTAAAATTCGCATATTTATTTTTATTTCTCTTACTTGACAATTACTCTTTATCTTTATTTTCGTTGTAACGAGTATAGTTAATATTGTACGCTATTGTTCCTATTATAATCGATATTGAGACACAAACTACAATCTTTTTCATTTTAATATATTAATACATCACACATTAAAGAACAGGGTTTGGGTGGAATCGGACTATGCTAACATCTCAGTTCACCTAATCTCTTTCTTCTTCTTGGCTACACGCACACACACAGTATGTATTTTAAAATTAATTTTATGTCACTTAATCGATAACTTTTTTCTCACCAATTAAATCTTATTTTAAGTGTGATTCCACCATTTCATTAAACGTGATAATTATATGTAAGATATAATATATATTATATATATATATATATATATATACAGATAATATGTGGACCATGTACATATTAGATATGTAAATATATAATAATATATATAATATTTATAATATTATATATATATATATATTAATCAAATAGCTAAATAAAATCCAATACCAGAAATAGTGGACATGTCATTTTAGCAGAAATGGTCTGTACCTTTGCTTGAATTGGTACTGAACTGTGGATTCACAAAGAAAACAGGAACTAATCCACGAAACGGAAGCTATAACCCAGACCAGAGTTGATCAAGAACTTGGAAGTGGAAAACTGCGAAACTAGAATTCGAAGGAAGAGAATTAGAACTGGAACTGGAAAACTAGAACTTGAATTCCAAATGAAACAAAAATTAGATTTATGTAAACTTGACTTCAATTCAAGTCATCCACTATATTTTAGTAACTGAAGGTTATAACCTAAACTTAAAAACTAAAATTTAAAAAAATTTTACTAAACTGGGAACTGAAACTATGAACTATGAATTCAATGAATACAAAGGAAATATAGACTGGTAACTAGAAACTGAATTCCAGTATAACACAAAAAACTAGAACTTAACCTGGATTCAGTAAACTTGAATATCCAATGAAAAACAGGAACTAAACTGTTAACTAGAACTGGATCCCAATGAAACTGGAACTAGAGTCGATCCTGGAACGACGAGAACTGCATTCCAATGGAATTTAATTTAATTATTCACATTTAATTACCACGTAAGCTAAGATATTCTTTTTTAATTAAATTTTATATTTTTCGGCCATTAGATTCGACTTTCCATTATTTCGTTTCTTTATTATAAACATTTTAATTGCTAATATTTTACATAATCTAAATTTTTTTTAATTGAAAAAAAGAATCAAAGTTTTTATCACAAAGGAATAATTAATTAAGTGTTAGGCTTTAGTTCATAGACTTTGAACTAAAAATTTATTTTGCACCATTTTTTATATTTCACTTTCAAAATATTTTATCTTCTTCCCGGCACCACTCACTCTACATACACTCACATTCACACTCACTCACTCAACTCACCAACCCCCAGCAATATAACACAACTCACTCCACTACCCACTCACTCACTCATACTCACTCACTCTTACTTCACTCACTCACTCACTTCACTACACTCACTCACTCACTCACGTAATTTACTTACTTACTTTTCATAATCAGAAGCCAATCTTCTACTCTCTCTCTTTCTCCCTCTAAATTAATATAATAATATATTCAATTATTATATACCAATTATTGTACATACAATATATACTCGACTTACTTGCTGTATTAGGATATATACAGCTATTAGTACTACTGTAGGTATAATATATAATATAGAGACCCATGATTTCTAATCTTAGGTTATAATATGCTCTTACTATATTGCTCTAATTATATAATATATGGTTCATTGCCTTTAATATAAAATTCTCACCCCAAATGCTTTATGATACATTTTTCATATTCTATACATATAGTATAAACTATCTACCACGTTACAGCCTTATTATCATCTCACCTATAGCCCGGAACTATTGTACTATCCTATTCAGTAAGATTTAGACCAGTCTATATTTCATACTAGCGGACTATCCACGCAGCAGACAAATAAGTAATATATATGTACAACAATATAGTCACGCTTATATTCGAATCCCTGCTGGAGAGGTCCTTCAACCTAAGATTATTTAATATCTCAACTTTGGTACTACTTATATATTCATATCCTATATACGTACCTATCCCTGTAAAAGGATAGATTCACTCCTTGTAGACCAGTATATATAATATATATATATCTATATATATTAATATATTCATCTGACCTGCAGATTAATGTGCTATAGTATAAGTACAAATACATGCTATTATAAAGGGTGATAAGTATAATATAAATGATTATTATATAGATATAGTAGTAACAGAATACCTCACTACATACCTATAGCGTAATATAATTGACTATCTACCATCATTATTACTCACACGATTAATCTTGAGTACTAATATTACACTATACCAAACACTGAGGAATATTATAAATGCAGAACAGTAGATAACTAATGTCACAAATATATATTCACTTACACATAATTGAAGCTATTTCGCATCTTTTTCTCCACTCGCACTTAAAAAATTGATCTTAATATAGCCAAATGTTATAAGTAAGTTCTTTTCCAAATTCCGGCAATAAGGAATTTAATAAACTCAATGTTAATACCGCAAAAGAATTAATCTAATAATTAGATTTATGACACATCTACATAGATTACTTAAATGACACTCCTCTAGTGCCTACCTGTTCTCCGCGAATGTTCCCCAACAAAGAACTCCCATACATCAGGATCACTAGGCCGCCCATGTGAGTGATGCACGAATCTTCTCTATCTAAAAATCACCTATTCCTACTTGTTAATTAACAAGCTACTTTAACAATCTATTATATGGCTCCTCGAAAACTAGCCCAGTGCATATCTTCTAACGACATTTTCTCTAAGATATACGTGATGATCCGACTTAACCACACTGACTTGTATTAAACTATTACACCCACCTGAGATATACATATCATGTCATAATGGTACCGATCTTCAAATATATATATATATATATTTTTAATATATAAAAGCAATTATTACAATATAGTAATAAAAAGATGTTTAAATATAGTATTATAACGTAAATCTAATTAAAACCCTTTAGGTCAGAGAATGCCATATAATATACATATAATATAGCTATAAAGTATAACAAATAGAACATTTACAAGAGCTGTTGTATCTTACCGCGTTAATATAGAGCAATGATAGTTAAGTTTGTGTGTATTTTAAGGTTAGTGAGTTCGTGATAGTCTAGATTACCAAAAAATGTAAACTTATTTACTCCTAAATTATGTATAATAACATAGTACATGTAAGGTGAAATTAACTACACTGCGAAGTCAAACAGCTTTTATAAATATCAGACTACGCGTAAGGGAGGACTTTTTATTAATTTATCTTACTTCAATTTTAATATATTATATCATATTATATATGATATAATGAGTAATGTTTGAAGTATATAATTGTAATATTATTACTAATATAATTAGCATATATAATATATATATCTTGCTATATTTTATTACGAACTAGATATATAGTTTATTCAGAAAAATAATATCATCATGATATATAACCAAATATAATAAATATATACAGTTCGCATAGAAAGGTGGTTTCAGTAGATATTTGCCGAAGTGAATAAACCTATGTTTTAATATATATTAACAAGAGTAAAATTGCATTCTTATTAAATGGCCGATTTCATCATATATGAACCCATATCACCTACGAGCACCATTTTTAGCTCTTAGTACTCCTTTCTGAGATATTTAATTTTGGATTTCATGGTTATCAAGCATTTTTACCTCAACGACTTAAAAATGTATTATAATAAAGCCAACAACTCGAGGATACTATAAGAACAAGAGATATTTATATGAAATTATAGGTCACACAATAAGCGAGCCATATTTCTTTGGTCGCCTAAACGATCTTATCAATCTCAATTTCTACTATACATTATGACGTAAACATAGCTGCTATTACTACTTATTCTACGGATATAATAATATTAAATATAGCTCTATGAATAATACAATCTATATATGGTAATTTATATATAATTATATAAATATATATTAAGTTAACATACATTAGGAATGATGCTGTCTTATTTAGGATATATAGTATATATATATATATATTATAATCCTCAAGTATTTATATATTAGAGGATGATACTATATAAACAATGTGCTAACAAATGAGTAATATTACGTATTTATAGAACATCTATCCATATTCTATTAATAATAAAGTTCAGATTAGTTCCAGCCTTGAAGGTATATAATAATAGTGATATATAATTAGTAGTAATACGCCACGTTCAGTTCATGCGAAATAAATAAAATGTACACTCAAGGTGGAAGGTTTAATAGGTAGACAGTAAGAAGGAAATCTGACTGTATAGGAGCTTAGAGAGGTATAAAATCAATGTACTGAGTAGACGCTAAAGCACACCCTATTTTATTTTTCACTGCGTCTAGATCAGCCTATCAATGAGAATTAGAGGGTACTCTTATTAAATGTACTATAATCAAAATATTATAGTTATCAAAATTGCAATTATAAAGACATATTATAGACTACTGTCAACCATAAACAATAAAGTAAAAAGTGAGAGCGGCAGTCAGGCCAAAGTGAGGATGACCAACAAAGTCAGAGCTTAAGGCATATAACTCTATGAGCCGCTAGCGCAATAGCTGTGGATATGCTCGAATAGCACCCCTAAATACATGTTCTAATACTCGATTACCGCCCTCACCTAGCGTAACGTAACATAGATATTGACCAGAGATATATTTGACAATCACGAGTTCAGGACTAGCTCCCGCTTATAATTACAGGTCCGAGGGTCCCGCTTAATTAATAAATAGCTGCCTGTCAAAGTTAGTACAAATTATAAATAGACCTTTTATATAGTCATCTATCACCTTCATTCATCAGTAGGCTACTTACTCATTATAGAAGTAGATTAATCTATATCTCAGGGAAAATGAGGATAAAATACAATTGGGATAAATACACCAATAAAAGTAATAATTTAAAACTTACAATAAACCAAATACGAAAAGACACACACGAAAAGAAACAAGATATACGTGATGAGCACAGAAATTTGAACTTAAGACACTCACACAATCCTTTCGGGGACGGTTGAATGACTAACATTTAAAGGATTGTTTGGAGCTACGAATATAAATGCGAAATTAGTCCATGTCAAGCAAAATCTTTATCACCGTATTAGTGAGAAAACGAAGTCATATTTATAAACATAAAAAAAAAAAAAAAAAAAAGAATTTTTTATACTATATATATTATCCAAAACCAAAAAACTATTGGGATTTCACAATGACTATTTTCAGGCATAAATATTATGGATCTTAGATTATAGTGCTTTAATGTGAGAAATGGAGCTTACCATAATGTAATTATGATGAATGACCTATTTATCAATTATTAACATAATAATAAAAATAAATAATAAGATACATATATATAAGTATGATAAATCTAGGAATCAACTCAGCATTGATAAAATGCTTAAGTCATGTTAATGTATAGGCAGTAACTATGGTCAAAAAATAATTGTAGAAATATTCTTACCAATTAGTATATTTATAAATTATCACTATAATGATGAACACAGAACAATTTTACACTGATTATAATTAACACACTTTTATAAACAAATTTTAAATGATTACCAATTTCAGAATTATGTATACATAATAATAATCACATCTTAATATGAACAATGATACCTTATGCGATATACAAATCAAACACGTATATTTTTAAAATGGTAAGATGAGCAAACAAAGACAACACTAATTATATACAACTCAACAAGATGCAAACCTGACAGATCACCACAAATATAAATATAATCACTCCTCTAAGAGGAATTATATGCGAAGCAGTAATATTAACTGCTTAACCGAATCCTATATGAGATAATGTGCTACCATAGAAAGTAGCACTGCGTTATTTAATGCCACAATATAAATTATAAGCCACAATAAAATTAGATAATAAAAGTTAAAAAACAAGAGAATTATGTAATATAAATGAACGTACCGAGAACTTGTATATAACCTCCAAGCGAGATATGTGAGAAAAAAAAAAATATAGACTATACACGTTATTATATTATCGATTAAGTAGTACGCAACTATTATCAATTTCGGTTTATTATGTTATGTAGACAAGATATATATTTTATATATTTCTTTACTACTACTAATCATATAGCCTATTTATCGACGATTGCTGGAAAAGTAATATCAAGATCACAGATAACAATACTCATTCAATTTTAGAAGAGCACATTCATTCTATAAGGCATCGTAAATTTATCGAAGGAGGAATATAGCGTTCGGAATTCATTTATTTATATGACCTACAAAAGTATATAATTTACTATCTAGGAGACAACAATATTATGAGAAATGTAAACAAAAATAACGGAATATTATAGCCGAGGCTAAGAGAATGACATTAATATATATATAAAAATATAATTAAATAGATCTATAATAAATAGTAAACAGTTGAGCGGTTTAGTATGTAAGAAGAATTGATAATATAAGAAAGTATAATTAATAATATAATGATAAGTTAACTATAATAGATATGAGAATTGTATAGTAGTATGAGTGATGAATAATTATTAATGCTGATATAAAAAGAAAGTAATAATATATATACTAGAGTACATTTAGTGAATGATTTAGTCATTATATGGATAAGAATGAGATGTATATAGATATTTGGTTATGAGATTAAGACAGTATTAGATATATATGGATGTAAGTGTGTTGGTAGAATCGACCTGCTGCGGAGACACGAAGTAAAATAAAAGTATTGAATTGATATACAGATAGTGAATAATTACCAATTCACCAGCAATAGTATATTTTTTTTGACAAGAATATGACTTATGAAATAGAATAGTGCAATAATAAAGAGTGTAGAATATATATGATGAGGTAAGTCTTGTTAGAGGGTATAATATTGTATGGCCACAACCCGTTCCCAAATGAGTATATGTAACCCTAACAATGACGTAGTATGCCATAGTAGAGAATACTACACCGTCACACATAGTCCCGTAAGTGAGGATGATAGATTACGAATACTCTCAACCACACGATTACGTAATAGGAAGGTAAGTGAGCACAGATGACATGATTAAAATAGAATAAAATTACGAGAATATATACAATGAAAATAAAATTATGAAGATCATTTAAATAAATAAAAATAATTAAGGTTTTGGATAAAATAAAATGTATGTGACATAAAAAAATTAAATAAAATTATAACACGATTCCATTCTATAAACCTATATGAAAAATAAAATAAAAGATTAATTAAAATAATAAAATAACAGAAAATAAAAAAAAACTATTTAATTATATTATTATATAAAAAAAATTATACAAGATCACATTATACAACTTTAATTATCAAAATACATATCTGTGATTATAATAAACATAATATAGTTATCATTTAGAAGTCAAATATATTTAGAGTTTAATCTGTGGTAATTATCTTACACGTACTTAGTTACTAAATTCTAACCGAATATTTTACAAATTATATCAAGGCTTAATAAATAAGATTATTATCATTAATCCATAAGCTATAAAATGCATTGTAGTATATATTTTATATTTAATTATATTTGCACTGCTATTTGTGATAAGTATTAAAAACATTTTAACAATAGCTAATTTCATTTAAGCACTCCTCTCTCCTTGTCAATATCTCCACAAGAAATAAACAACACCTACTGTATTGTAAAAAAAAAAAAAAAAATTCGCATTTATAGAGTATAATTTATATAGAGTAGCAAATTACTGTATTGTAGAAAGAGTAATTAAGATCTGTATTAACGCCCCCACCCCCCTACACCAAAACACCATCTATTGAATATCTCCGATTTCATTGGGTACTACAAAAAACATTCACTCTGAAATAAATAACCAAAACTCTATTTAAAGATTCTAATAGGTGGGTTTAAAATATCTTATTAATAGAAGATTTAATAACCCCAACATGTTCAAATCTCTCTATGTAGAGAAGCCATCATTTTAATATATATTAATCCCATAAAGATATAACCACCATAAATAGGCACTCTTATTCAAACCAGCATAGAGATCATATCATGACTGTATTTCTAGAGTTTAATATTATTATTAAAATGGGAGTATCCAAATAATTATGCATTGTAGTGATCATTTATCATGAGTTACTTATCAACCACACATAGTGAAAATAGCACAATATTACTAGATTATTATTTTGATAACAAACAAATAGAAAATAAGTTGTTCATCTGATCATTTAAAATTAAAAAAGTAATCATTAGCCAAGTTTCAGGTATTTTGAGCATTTCTTGACTGACCATTATTATTACACTCGGTGTCCATTACAATTTTTATTATTATTTTATATGTGTATAATTTTAGTAACCAAAATGTTTTTATTTATATAACGGAAATTCTCTGGTAAGAAATACTAAAACAATTAAAGTTGTAAAGGATTATTATATAACCGGAGTCTTATCATTACTGTAGGTCTGCTATTAAATTATATGTTTAATTTCTTATCAGGAAACAAATGCATTCGAGAAAGGAAAGGCCTTTAATGTCATTTAGAAAAGAAATATCAGAATTTGATCACTATGGATGTTTAGATTTTTTAATGTGTTTAAGAATTAAGAAACAAAAATAAAATTATTAGTTAAAAAATAATATTAGCGATTATAAAAATGTTATTACTTGTAAATCTGAATCGCATATATGCTTATAATTTAGAGTTATTACAGATTACAAGTAATACAAAATATTAAAAATGGTATATTATATATTCTTATTCGCATTAAGTAGTAAGTGAATGAAATAGTATAGTATCTACAGTGAAAGTTATAAATAGGCTACACTAAGATCACATCCACAATATAAAGGTAAAAAAAAAAAAATTAGTGCCTACACCATACTAAAGCTCATAACCCAGTTACTAAGTCAATACTCACCACTATTGTTTCATTGTAGCACACACGTATCCCATAGCTTACACTTCTCATCGACTCGCTTCTGAATAATATTACGTAACAACTACTGTTTACCTAATAAGTTCATAAATCATGCCTTTTATTTTTTCTCGTACTAACTTTTTTTCTCACAAATCACCCTCCCACATTCCCTGCTAATATACCTCTCTCCTATGTTCCTCCGATAGCCAAAAACTCTTCATAGCGCAATTCTTCAACTTTCGTCCTAAGTTTGTTCCCATACCATCTCTATTATCACACTGATTATTATTTTTTCCGACAGCCGTAAACTATATAATTATAAATAATCTATATATAAAAGGATTATTTAATTTTCAGGGCATCTGATGTAATACGTGAGGATAATATATATAAGGCAACGATTTTTTTGTTGGATGTCACTATATTTATTGATATATATAGTATATATACTTATATAAGATAGTATATTCGACACTAAATAACATTTATGGAAATAAATTTATGCAACCCACTAGTATAAAGCAAAGATAGTCATATATATGTACTATCTATTACCTAAACAGTACCAATAGAATATGATATAAGAAGGCTACTCACAGATATTATAAAACCATCCCATCTGGTGTATTTTACTTATAATAGTACACTATCTTTCTTTATTAATGACGCCTCATTCATATATATATATATATAATATAATTATTTATAGGTTTGGATATATAACAGCAGATAAGATATAAAAATACTTAGTACTCACATGAAATCTACCCCCACCTTTCATACTCTAAGTATAACATAGAAAATTAAAAGTTATGTATTAATATTACTATATATATAAATTAAAGACCTTTAGTCTATTACATATAGCATAACCTCCACTAAGTTTTATAACAACATAACCACTTCTACTTCTGCCGCTCTCTGCAATCAACTAAATGCCAAACCATTAGTTAATATTGTAATAAGAAGCTTAGTTACGCTTTCGGAATGATTGTATCTACAGTACGTTATATCAATACAAATAATATATGACAATACATATAAATTAATTACTATTCAGTCGTTTAATACACCTTCGAAAGCAAACATTCTTCTCTGTACAATTTAAATTACGAACCTGCGAAAGTATCATTTGCATATTTTCGTAACACTACTTTCGAACTCTACTCGACTTATTTACAAATATATCAGATTTATTATAAGCCTACATATCTATGTATGTCAATGAAAATAGACTTATCACCTACTCTCTAGATAGATTGCACTCTTTCGAGCGTATTTTTACTATTCCTTGTTCTCCTATATCTTCAGTTTAGAGTACAAGTTATTATATCTAAGCACAAGTCTATTGTCTCCATAGAAAACGTCTCAATCTTACGTGACATTAATTTCAACATTAAGTTCCAGAAAGGTGCAGATAGACCTTTTGTCTTCAAACAATCTTCCTTCTAAATTTGATAACATCCTCGATGATAAATACCAAAGTATATGCATGAGGATGACTTTTTCATAGATGGCATATTTTGTAATTTTTTTTATTAACTAAGTATTCAATCAATGAAGGTGCTCCTTCCTTACACGCGAGATCATAATTCTGTATTTGATGTTTGCTAAATATTCTTCAGAGCACTTTATAATTTCTCTTTCTGGGTAGGATTATCTAGGTCCACAAGGAAAAAAATTGGTTTTTGTGTTTTTGATAACTTCCCCACATATATTCTCCATTATAGTTTGAGCCATATTTGTCTTAAGCGCTGTTGGACCAGTATCATCAAATATTATCTGAGTATCGAAAGGAGACTTTCACAACCGTTTAATCTTCTGCCATTTTAATCAACAAAGTCACAATAAGAGTGTGAAATAGTGTAACTTCACTCAATAGATGAATAACTTCCAAACAAATCCGTTCTAAATAACCCCGACTGTTGCACAATAATAGTGCCCCAACACATCATAGTACGGTACATAATTGTGAGTTAATAACGATCTAAGTCTTAACACGTCTGTCAGATAAAGTAGTGAGCCAAAAGATTGAAAATTCTATCAATTGGAAACGCAACTATTCTATAATTAAAAAAGAAAATATCTTCCATAACTGATTAGAGAACTAGCAAGATTGCCCAGCCTTAACAATAATACACAATCATTAATATATATAAACACTATATCCTTAAAATAACTCATACCCAAACCGCTTATTTATTCTCGCCTATACCTACCCCATAAACACCGACTACCAAGCCACTTATTACAAATCAGGTTTTGACTTATCATTCAGTGTACAAATTTCTTTATCTATCTTTGTATATGTACATCTTAAAATTTTTTTACTATCTCATTTTTTTTTTTTAATATTATTTGAATTATTCTTAGTGATACTTCATATGAAAAATGAATAAGACGCCTGCTATGTAACCACTGATACTTGTCCCTTATAACAGCACACTATATTAAGGGCAAATCACCAAACAATATTGCTGCAACAATGTCATCATTCATGAAATTGGTCAGTCGATACATATGCACTCAGACACCCTTTACGCTGGAAGCAAAAGACTACACTCAAGAACATGAGCTATTTCCGCTCACTGGCAACCATGTGCGTGAGTGAGCGAAATATGCTGAGTTAAGGAATAGTATTGCTCACTAATGTGAATGCCCAATTCAATATCCTCGTGCCATATCAGAGCATTTGAAGAACATTCTGTCTTTGCTTTGCCTCATGACATGTTTTGTTTCATATGTAACAGATTCCAGATTAAACCATTAGCATTTCAAAAAACTACAACTGTGTAGCAACGTATTATGAATTCTAAATATATTTATCATGCGATCCAGTATTTTGTATATTTCCAATACTTTTACCTCTGATAGTAATTTTGTTTTTTTACCTTTTCATATTGCCCAATTGTGGATACCAACCTAATTTCCAAATTGCCTAAAATCAACCCCACATATATAATATCTAAACTAGTATGAGTAGAGAGAAGCTTTCAAACATAGGTGGAATGAAGAAATTAATACCGTTACCATGCCACCTATAATATGGTTGAATAGCAACATTATGTTCATTTATATGATTCTAGATTATTTAACTATACAGTAATTAGTACCTTCTGAGAATTCTGCACTTCGCAACATTGATAATAGTTTTTCACTGAGTGTAACATTCCCCTATCGTAAATGCCTTTTTTGTCTATTTCCAGTTTTTACTATTCTACTGGCCGGAATTACATCTTCTGATGAACTACATAGACCATAATAATGATCTTCTAAAATTGACTTTACGCTATTAAGTATATTATGATATTTTTTCAAGTAAAATCCTAAGAAGACAATTGAATCCTGAGGACTACGTTTCAATAATTTTCATTGCCGTCAGTCTAATGAGTTTTACATTTGCTTATAGTGAAAGCTGGTTATTCAATGTTTTAAAGATTTTGCTAAATTTTCTTTTACTTATTTCTCCTTGTTATTGTTATTTCATTTGAATTCCGTTAATCAATGAAAATGATTGTTCGATATCAGCACAGTATTGTGAGATTGTTAATAAAGATGAGCTTTAAAAGGTTCCGCATTATTATAACTAAATATTAGTTTGCTTATTTGATATAATCTTTAACATTTTCTTGATGATCCCAATTTTGAAAGGAATGGGGATCAATAATTGTTTAATTATTTTAGCTCATCAATTATGTGGATTGATTAAAAAAGAGACCGATGTAAAAAGAATGCAATCTTTTATAATATTTATTATATTTTCTAATTCACGTGAAGAATTTAGACTTGAAGATAAAGATGCAATATACTTCGTGAGCACGATGAGTTATATCTAATGAGTTGAAAATGAGGAAGAGAGGATTAACCGGTACTTTCTAATAACATTTTTTTGAACAATTTAATAGAATAATTTATCACTATGTGGAAATCACGAAAGAAATGAATGAACAAGGTTCATGCGGACAACATACAGAGCTTTATCATAAAGAACATTTGGACATTTAAAAACTTTAATCACTGTGGATTACATAACTGAAACGTTCAATAACGCAAAATATCAGAGCTTCATAAGAACATTATTTCAGACCATTAATATAGACCGTGTGTATCACTTTGGACCACAACACTAGAATCTAAAAAAGTTCAAAGGTTTAATCACATTTAAAATATTACATGCATATAATCTAACCACCGTTTTTCTATAAACGGAAACAAAATTATAATGAAAATACATGTTAAAGAGAACGAATTGAAAGTGTAAATAAATCGAGAATCGTTGATTTCGTCGCTACCTGAAATATCCTATCCGCAATTCTTGTATTATTATAACATATAATTCTATTAGCCATTAGTCTTTTCGAATTGAATATGAAAGAAAATATGCTGCCACAAGTGTCAACGATATAGGTCATTAGCTATTATATATCTATAAGGTAACTGACACTATGTATACAAGAACATATTGGCTACTAATTAATAATCAATCTTTGTTAATTCCCATTTCTTCGATAAAATATTATAGGAAAATCATTGACATAAATAAATACAGCATTCCAAAAAGACATTTAACCTTTAACTCGTTTCCCAAATTTCACAATTAGCAATCCTCTAATATTAAACCACAATATCGGTGCTTCCCTCTTTAGTATGAATAGTTAGTGTAGAAAGAGTTAACGGAAAGTTTGACGAATTATAACTATTCTTTAAGTTTTTGTAAAAATCACAAAACGTCGCATTCTATTTATCGCAGTTCCGTTTCTGTCAATTGACTAACATAAGATACGATTTTACTTCCTCTACATTATCTGTAGACAACTGCCTAGCATTATTTGTTGAATCTAGAGTCTGTGTGCCATATTTACCACTTCCTTTCTCTATATCGCCTCACGATATATTGAAAGTTGTCTTAGTGAATCCAGTATTATGTGAAAGAGCGTTACAATACTTCAGTCTCTTTTTTATTATCATATGTATTCAACATAAATAACTACTGTTGAGCCAAAATTAGAAATTATTATTTAATCGGCTTACTTCCACTTCTAAGTTGCTGATTATTTATATTTAATACTATTTTTATTATAAAACTATTTAATAGTTCAAATAAATCTCATTATTTAATTAATTATTAATCTATTATTAATTATTATCCTAATTATATCTATACCATTACACTTATGTATCCATTTTTTCTAAGTCCTTCTCTCATCCTCATTTATTACTTATTACTCTGCTCTATTAATATCCTTGTATTATGAGAAATGGAATCTTTATGAAAGACAATATATAGATACAAATACCCCAAACTTCATGATCAACACACCTCCATCTACGTTATTCTCGCGCCATGACCAGTCAAGTTTGGAATTGTTAAACAAATCTGTAGACATGAGGATATGAGCAAATTCTACATCTTCCCGCGCCCCCAACATACACCATAAAGAACTTAAATAATATTATATGCATATCAGGGTTCTCCTCTCACCTTATCTATTAGTACATTTCCTATGATGATTCAAGAGATAAATTTCCTTCCTGTGCCACAAATCTTGCCTTCGCATTCATGCAGCTGGAGATACTGATATAGGAAAAGAATATTAAGAAAGAAGAATAAATAAATATTAGATGAAAAATGATATGAGAAAATTTTGAGTCAGATTCCAGGTGAATATGGTTAAATAAGGAAATAGAAGGGAATTGATATACAGTAAACGTTACAAAACACAAAGATTATAAGAATGATTAAATTATATATCAATAATAGTTTATAGTTATTAGATTAGTATATAATATATTAGAAGGTAAATAACACCTCATCTTAATTGTAATTAATATAAGACTATTAGAGATACTACACTAAGATATATATATTAATATATAAATTATTAAACGTATGTAATAGTCATGAACTAAATAGTATACGGAGCAAGTCGTAATCTGACGAGACCAATTTAAATTTAAATTCTCACCTGCTACTGATGATTTGTATAGATAAGGGAGAGCGTTAATATGTAATAATATATATATACTGCTAAGAAATATATAGTAGTATTTAGATCTTATATATAATGTTATAATATAGGAATTATACCAAGTTAATAACCGAATGA
The DNA here is from genome assembly GCA_015478945.1 of Trachelipus rathkii. Taxonomy (NCBI): domain Eukaryota; kingdom Metazoa; phylum Arthropoda; class Malacostraca; order Isopoda; family Trachelipodidae; genus Trachelipus; species Trachelipus rathkii. The sequence continues at coordinate 59,628 of JABUQX010057660.1, forward strand.
TATAATTATAGGCAGTAGATAGTATACTATGTGATACTTGTTATAGTGCAATTATAAAGAAATCTCGTTGGGTTGTAATATTGTATGATAAATAGGGACTAAATCATTATAAATGATATAATATAATAGTAATTATGCATGTACTAAGTATAAATAGTACAATAATGCGGAGTTAAAATCATATATTAGAACTTTACAAAATTAAGGACTACTAGCATTCATCACTATGGAATTAAATTAGTATATAGATTAGTTACCTAGATGTAACATATTATTAATGGATACATGATAATAAAGATTAACGAATATACACCATTAGAATGCATAAATAAAATTTCTATAATATTCTAGCTATATACAAGATAATAATAATAATAAAATTAATTAATGTAGATCACTAATAATTTACTAAATATTATAAGATGGAATAATGAGATAACATAATAATATAATTATTATCATACATCGTAACACTATTTTCCCTTACATATCACTAATAATGAGACTGGTAATATGTGTAAATAGTATCGCGTGACCTATAATGCATCACAAGGTAAAGCAAAGTAAAAATGTAATATGTAATATTATGAATTTCTAAAGAATGAAGACAACAGTAATGCCTAAAAGAGAAAAATTACCCACTGAAATTACTCACTAAATATCACTCGGATTCTATTTTTTTACCTCTCCCAGTGCTTATAGAATAATTTTAGTGTTCGATATAATTTAGTTAAATAGCCTACAAGTATTAAATTATATTGTTTATGCATAAATTTTATCCACATGTCACTCACAGAAACACAATAGAATAGCCCCAAGACAACTTAAATGGTACATACTTAAATTTCAGGGGGACAGTCCCGACGTAACACCACTTCGATTAAAGTGAAGAATTAAATGAAATAAGATCAGTGAAGCTGTATAATAGCTCTCCTGCACGTTCTTGTGGCACATATGAATTTCCCAGCTCAGCAAAATATACATACCACTTGATATTCGATTAGCTTCACACGATTGGCTTATATACATCTACGATCGTCACTTCTAGCCATAACCATCCGCTACTAGCAACATACGTGAGAAGTAATCTTATACTCTATTAAAGAGCTCAAATTTCCCGTACTCTACTCACAGAGTCATGTAGTCCGATATATGATATAATTATACTTCATATCATACAAGGGAGATACGAACATAATATATATATATACCTGCTATATACACCTATATCACTATAATTTTCATATTATAACTATTCATATATATTATAGATAGTTCAGCTATAGTATATATATAGTACAATGAGTACAAACCATATAAACTAATCATTCAAGTATCGCTAATGATTCACTATAGAATAAACAATATATAATATTATTCTATAGTAAAATACTAGTGCTCATTATATATTTAATATCTAGAAACATAATAGCTACTATGTAACAATAGAGTAACATGCTATTAATATAAACTATATATAGCGGAGGATGAATATTAAGATAAAATGTATAGTGATAAGTTTATATTACGAGCCTAGTAACGGTACAGTACAGAATAAGAAATTAGTGCACAATAGGAGAGATTATAGGCTCAGAGGTTTTGTAGAGTGAGGTATAGGTATTGAGATTGTTATGTCACGCACACCTTAGGTGAACCAGGGAATGAACTCTTATACACTAACTTAACGTAATATTAATGTCACATAGTGACAGGGTACGATCGCCTAATGATCCTCGATGATAAGACTTTATCTAGGTGTGAGATATTTCTGACTGACGACGTAATGATTTATTATCACTAGTTAAGGATATATTATATAGAGTGAGTTTAATATAGGTACAGATTATAATTAGCGGGCTTTTCTATATATCTAGCACTAAGTCAATATGCAAAAAATTACAAATAATAAACTGAAACTAACTTTTCTTCTATGCTTGCTCTTCCCTGACGCTATGTGTCACCGCGCACTTACCTAAATACCACCCACAATTTCTAGCAGAAAGAATATATACCGAGTTAAACTAATAAGATATATAAATAAAAATATAAAAATTATATAATAGTAAATATTTATTTCTATCATTTTTATGATATATATGATTTTTATATATATAGATAAAATAATATATTATTTATAATATTGATCAATTAATGCTGAGTGTTTATCCGATCTCATTAACATAATTCCATATAACTATATGTAATCACTATTAAAAAAAAACTCTTCACAAAAATATCTATAAAATATTATTATTATTTTTTAATTGATTAATTCTTTATATAATCAATAATTTATGTGATTTTAGGATAATTACTAATAGTGATCAACCTTTATACCATATTACCATTCAATATACTAAATTTAATCATCACCGTTATTATAATGAATATCATAATAACGGTAGAAATTACATATGTGTTTTGACAATTATGTATAGCCTCCCTTTTTACAGAAAAATGTATAATTAATTATATAATATAATATGTACATACTTAATAATATTAAAATATAATATAATGTTATATATTGTTCACATTATCCTGAATAAATGTGTTGAATTGATAATTATATTTAATATATTTATTAGTTTATTTATATTATATTTATTATTATTTATAAAATTATTATTAATTAATTATTATTATATTATTATTATTATTATATTAATTAATTATTCGATGCAGAAATAGAGAAGGTAACACCTTAAGAATCATCCTCCTGCAGAGAAAGCACCGAATTACACCACTATGTATTTTTATGAAAATCTGAGATGCATAAATGAATAGCTATTCACAAAAAGCCACATGATGAGAACTGTTGAGACAATGCCAAAAAAACATGAAATAATAATAACATACAAAGCTTATATATACTATAATGCAGTACTGTAGTGATTGAGGTTCGGTATAGGTAGGGGGTATAGGAAGTGTAGAAAAATTGCTCTATACTGAGTACTAGCTATTGAATTAATAATCTATGAACTGTGAATACCACAGCAGATTTACACACTACAGTTTCCATAAGCATGAGTGAAAATATGATTGTATGTGCATATTTTATTGAACCCTCGCTCCGTTCTGAGATTATATGTTGAGCACGTCCATTATACTCCATTCCTCGCAGACTAAAACGAGCACAGACGCTTTCATCGCGGCAAAGCCACAGTTCTCTGGGAGAAATCTGATGTGGTTTTTCTGATGAATTTGAACTTTTGAAGGATATTCCTGTTTTTTTCAACCTTATTTAGGATTGTTAATATAAATATATATATGTCTATATAACTTATCACATAAAAGGATATAATTAGTGAGTATGTCAAAGAAGAAGTAAGTGTAATTAAGACTTACTGACAAAATATAGATCTGGAAAAAATCCTCGGATTCCTTAGGAATCTAATTTAAAAAGTATTTGACACATATCTATTGAAATTATGATATATAATTATATTATATTAATACCAATTAATAAGACCTGTAAGACCCATACGCCCTTTTCATTCTATTATCAAATAAAGATGTAGGAAAAAATTAAAGGTAATAATACATTTTGATATTAATTAGTAAGAAATTAAATTATCAGCGTAGATATTGAGAAGATTCTATATTGCAAAATAGAATTAGCTCGTGAATAATCAATTATAGTTTAACGTAAACTTATATAATATTTCGAGACCACGCCCTCCTACAATCAAATGAAAGCTTATAATATGTCATCCAATCATAAAGAAAGACAAAAAAAAATATTTATGTATATATGTGTAAATAAAATATCTTCAATATTTAAGCATGTACCTCTTTGATTTTTATTTCTTATCAAAGTAAGCTGCAATCTATTTATTAAAATTAAGACATTTATTATGAAGAATGTTACCATTTTATCATCCTTTTCAAATAATTGCAATTATAATTATAACTATAGAAATAAAAAAAAAAAATAAAAAAATAATAATATTTTGATAAAGTCTTTTAAAGACAATTTAATCCTTATACTGTATATTGTATTTACGTATAATTAGAGAGTAAATTGGATTACATCCTTAAGAGATATCCTTTGCACCCACTACACTAATATATATATCATATAAATCATTAAGTCATAAAACCTAATATCTTTATCTTTAGATCTATAAGAGATTAATGCAGCTATCACACCCAAAATAATGTGAAATATGTAAGAAGAGTATGTTTAGAGTTCTACTATTGATAGAAGGACGAACATTTCACATTTTTTCAGTTGACAATCTTTAAATTTCTGAATAAACTTCATTTATGTTGTGCAACAGAAATACTAATACATTTGTATAAAATTATACTTCATTACATTATATAGATTAATAAAATAATTAATTAAACACATAATAAAATAGAAAAATTAAAGTACAAAAAGAGACCTTTTTTTCTCTCTCTCTAACAAAAGAACTTCTACATTTTATTTCCTTTAAAAAGATATAATAAATTATTCCTTAAAACTACTATTATTATCTTCAACTTTTAATAGATTCAACCTAAAAAATTACCATATGCAATTCCTTTCAAAACTAATGATCATCTTTAGAAAATGTATTAATTGTAATGCTGACCAAACACAATAAGTCGTCCCTCTCGTCACAGAGTAAAACACTGAAAATTCAATTATTATTTTCACAAGGCAGACAGGCAGGCAGGCAGGTAGGAAGAATGGAGTAAAAGGAATGATATATGGAAACAAAAACCAACATATAAAATAAAACAGATATTTTGTGTGTTTATGGCAATTAAAAAAAATGGTGTGTAAGTTAATCATCTTCAGACCACATCATATTCTAAGTGCAACGAAAAATTTCTAAAATGATGAAAAATGCAGTAACATTTCTTACTCCTTTGAACACTTTTTCATTAAATTGGATTGCAATCAGAAATGGACAGAGTAAAAAAAAAAAATTTGTAAACAAATCATAAAAACAATACTGCACAGAAAATTACAATTATAATACGTTACCTTTATTCTGTGAAACTTGAGACGGATCCAGCTGCGATTTGGGTCCAATTTTAATAAGTTCTTTAGGTGAGGTTATCATAGGCTTAATCAACTTACTGCAATTTTGGTTAGTATTTTGAGAATGGACTACACTTTTCTTTTCTAGATCATTCATATTTAAAAAGGATGTTATCCCATTATGGGGTCTTACTAAAGTATGATTTAATCTTGCGTTTGTGAATGGAAAAAACGGTTGTGAAATATTAATATTTGATGATGCTGTTTTGGAAGTTTCTAATGGAGAATTTTTGTAGGCGTTCAAGAATTTTTCCTTATCCTGACTAGGAGAACACGTCATAATGTCCGAATGGCCTAAATTGTATAAGGAAGGAGCACTTGATGAAGTATAATTTAATCTTGCGTTTGTTAATGGAAAAAACGGTTGTGAAACATTAATATTTGATGATACTGTTTTGAAAGTTTCTAATGGAGAATATTTGGAGGCGTTTACCATTTTTTCCTTATCCTGATTACGAGAAATCATAATGCTCGAATAGCCTAAATTGCGTAAGGAAGGAGCACTTGATGAAAATAAAACATTTGAAAAGTTCATACTGGTTCTTGAATCTGAGGTAGAAAAGGTATTGACAGGTATAACTGCTGGCTGTTGTATGCCAAGATTAGGAGAACTATTTACACTGAAACCATTAGAAAGTCTATTTTCAGATAATATTTCTAGTTGATTTGAAGTTGAAGCTTTTCCAAATGAATGACTTGGGTCGATTTCGGAATCTTCAATACAAATACAATTTTGTGACAATGATCTGAAATTTGAATCATTAAACTTAATGTTCTTAATACTACTTTTATTGACAACTTTTGGATTTGCATCTACTTCTAAATTTTCAACAGGAATCATAGGCTTTGGTGCAAATTTTCCAAATGTTGTCCCATTTAAAATTTAACAATTTACTAGATGACCTGTCATGACTGCTCACTTCTAATTTGGTCGTTTCCTTCTGTAGACTCCTTCCTAAAGTAAGGAGATATATATATAATAATAGTATACTATATATATATATATTATATTATATATATTAATATATAGTATATAATACTATATATATATATATATATAATATATATATATATATATATATACTATATATATATAATATTATATTATTAATATGATAAATATTTATATGGCAAGCCATAAAGACTTGATCTGCGATAACACGTTTGTGGCGCGCTTGGTTGGGAGTTGCGCTCTGGAGCTTAATAGTTTGATTTCTGTGGTCCGTCGCCCCGGGTGTTACCTCGGTTACGCCCGTCTAGTAGGGCGATAAAGGCAGCGTTTAAAGGATAGTCTTGGTTCTATATATGTAATTGTATATAGCTTATACTTACTATATATTATACTACATAGTATACATATTATTGATTATATACTATATATGACTAGCAAGTATTATCAGTCATGGGCGGTATGCATGATGGTATGGGTGATTATAGTATAGGTATTATATAGTTATTACTAATATATATATATAGTATATATATATATAGATGATATATATAATGTATACAGTACTATATATATATATTACTAGTATTACTATAGTAAGTAAGTATATAATATATATAGTATATATATAGTATACGCTAAATATATATATTATTATCTTATATTTTGATATACAAAATATATATGATTATATAGATAAAAGGTATACTACTAGTATATATATATATATTAGTACGTATATAGTAATATTAATATTATTATATTATAGTATACTGTAAGTATTATATATATATATACTTATATATTATACTATATATATATTATATTATATATTAAGAAGTAATATAGTAAGTATATAATTGGTATGATTTCTATATATCTATCTATATGATAATTGATATACTATACTAGGTTACTGGTATATTATATATTAGTATATATATAATATATATTATATATATATGTAATTATTATAGATATATATATACTCATATATTAGTAATATCTAGTATTATAATACTAATATGATATATATACTATATCCGTATATTTAGTAATATTAGGCTATATATAATATCGTAATGTATAGTATATATATATATATATTATAATATATATGATATATATATGATAATATATATATATTTATATTATATATATATATATGATATATATAATGGTAAGTATATATATATATATATATAAGTATTATTAGGGTGATTGCAAAACCTCTGCGACAAACTCGGAGGCTGATAGAGCAAACGATAAGGAACATTTTATTGTTGAAATAACCTATGTTGTACTGACGCTTCATTTCATAAGTAGTGGACGAATTGAAGGACATCTAGTTTTATGTTGTGTGAGCGCGTTCGCATGTAGGTTACCGACGATTTAGGTTATTCAATTTTAGTGTGTTTGTGCGTGCGTACATGTGTGTATCGCTTATCATCAATCGAAAACAGCGTGGGCAAATACCTTAACCTTGCCCAATTCATCGTTAATTCAGTACAGTGTAGGCATTCATTTACGACATAAGAATCACTTACAGCTCTCCGAGTTAATCCGGACATTGAATGTAGTTCCGGTGTGGAAACGAAATGGGCCGATGAACGCGCACTTCATGTACCAGCGTACCTCACGCAATCCCATACATTACATTATGAATACCGCAAAAATCTCCGGTGTACGGAAGGTAACGACGCGTCAGAAGAACATCATGTTGGTTTACTTATATCATCCGTAACTTGAAACGAAGCGTCATACATCATAGCTTATTTAACAATCGTTTGCTCTAGTCAGCTCTAGTTTGGTCGCAAGGTTTTGATCACCTGTATATATATAATATTATATAGATAATTATACTATATATATATAATATATATATATAT
>JABUQX010057660.1:70000-78007 GCA_015478945.1 Trachelipus rathkii
TTGCGTATCACACATCCGTTTTTTCCGTTGCAATCTTGGTTGATCCCTATTTTTCATATTCCCTAGGAATGACAATAATTCATATGTGCACACTACTGTAGGCTTATAGACGTTATCGTTCCGCATATAATGCTCTAGTAGCGCAGCAAGATTTAGCTGTGGACGATATTTCGGGAGCATGTGGTAACTTTAGTACTCTACATGTATGGATGCCAATGACCTAAATGATGTCTACATCCATTTCTGACATAGCAGGTTCGGATGGCCGTCATTGTCACTCCAGGGTGAATGAAACATCTTGGTAATGAGAGTTGTTATTTTGCCTGAAGTTGTCCTAGCTTTGGCTTCGAGGTTGCATGGAAAAATGACTACTGGACCCATGGCACAAGAGTACCATTTAGTCGTAACAGAGAAGCAAGAGCTGAGGAGGGCTCTTCCAGTCGGATGGTTAACTTTGTGTATTGCAGTGAGAGTTGCAGGCCTACTACTGCGCTATGGACTCCCCAGCATACGATTGCAGGTGAGTGGCGACTGGTTTATTGACACTTCCAAGAGCAGTTTAAAGTGTGTGTTGTTTCACAACGGCAACAGGTATTCTTCGGTTCCATAGGGTACTCGGTACGGATGAGAGAGGAGTATGCAAAATTCAAGACAGTTTGGAGAGGCTACAATATCAGGTACATGGATGGTAAATAAGCGTCGACCTCAAAATGGTAAACCTTTTGCTCTCGGTCAGCAAGCAGGTTCACCAAATATCCCTGCTTCCTGTGCTATTGGGGACAGCGGGCGGCCAAAGGATCACTGGACCAAAAAGAGAAATGGGCCACCGATGCGAAATCCTTGAATGCCAGGGACAGAAACATCGGTATCGTGAACACTTGTACAGAGGAATAACATCAATTTTACCTCCACTACACATAAAACTTGGTTGATGAAACAATTTGTGAAGCCCTGGACCATGATGTTGAATGCTTCCGCTATATAGTGCTCAACGTTGTCCTGGTCTGAAATGACGAAAGAAAAAAGCTCGGGATATATTTGATGGCCCCACAATACTAGCGGACCTCCTCCGATGATGCTGGCTTTTGCTATCAACAATGACTGTTGTTAGAGGCAAGAGCGTGCAATGCTTTTTCAGATGTAGCACAGAATTTTCTGGGGAAAAGGAAAGCCGCGAACCACTAACATTGTACCGGAACTGCTAGACAGTTTTCATTCTCTTGGATGTAGAATGAGTAAATGAGTATAAAGTTGCAATACTTACATTCTCACCTAAGAAAATTTCCGTATAACCTAGGCGATGTTAGTGAGTGAGAGGGTCACGCCTTCCATCAAGGGTCTAAAGTTCATGAACGACGGTGCCAGGGCTAAGTGGGATATCAATATTGATGGCCGACTATTGTTGGAGCTTGTTGAGGGATATTCCAGACGCTATGCACAGTAGATCGTCTACGAAGAGAAAGTTACTTACCATCGTAGGTATGTTTACATTAACTAAACCATTCCTTCTATTACATTTCATTGTTTTCCATATTACTCATATTACTCTTTATTCATAGTTTAACATATATCTATCAGAGACATGTATCATATCATTGCGATTGTTTTCTCTCCTTCTATATCCAGACTATATATAGTATATATATAAGTATATATTAATATATATATATATATATATATATATATAATATATATATATATTATATATTATAGATATTATAATATAATATCTATATAATATATATTAATATATATATATATATATCCAATATTTTTGATAGACCCTCTTGAAAAAGGTAAAATCATAAAAATTTTTATAAATCTGTGTACACACATATCTCACAATGCGATGTTATAGGCAAAAACCGATGACCTTTTTGGAATCAGTACATTAATAATCCAATTGCGAAACATGTCCAGAAAACTTTCATGTTTACCTCAGTGTTACATAGTTACAAGTAATAAAAACAAAAGTAAATAACCTATTTCTTACTATGAGCAAACCATGTCACTTATAAAATAATAAATGAAAAATAAAAAAGTTTCGTAGTTAAAGATATTAACTAAACTTCATTTGAATAATCTCTGTTCTCCATTTTTAGGGGATAACCTATTTCTTGTGGCTCATAAATATTTCCTTCTGTTTTAAATATTCTTTCACTTTCGACTGATGATGGTGGAGCTGAAAGGTATTTTTAATTGCTAGTTTTTTTCCAAAATATCATAAAACTATTACCAGTGTTTTTCCACCAATTGAAGGGAATATCATGTCTTTCACTGGTCACAGTAGGCAAACTATATATTTGTTTATTTCTTGATGTTATTCCGTATGTAGCCTTTTACTTTTATTACAAAATCACATCGTCAGAAGAAATGGAACTTTCTTTTTTCACTCTCACTTTCTTTTCTGTGATCACGATTTTTGATGCCACAATTTCTTTAAAACAATCCATAAAGAAGTGAAAATGGAGACCTTCAGCTTCACTTTCCCCGCTACGTGAATCATCATCATCAGCAGAAGAGTCAGGAGCTCAATTTTCATGCATTTCTCTTTCCATGCGTCAACGACCATATTTTTTACTGATTCATCTGATTCATGTTGAAAAATTAGCTTGAATCGCAGATTTAAGAAAGTAGCTTACACACAAAGATTTATCACATAGCAACTTAGAAAGTCTTTTTTCTACTGGTTTCTTAAGCTCTTCAAACGAGTGTAATTATTCAACTGAAGCTTTTGCTTTTAATGCCTATAATTTAAAAAATAGATTTATTGCTAATATGGAAGGGATCACTTTTGCGACTGTTACTTCACGTTTAATGCTTGTTTAAGTGATGTTGTCAAATGCTCAAGTAAATGGAATATTTTGCCACTGAAAATCAGGTCAACATTTTCCGATTGCATTCAGCAGCGTATTATGATAGGGGAACTTTTTGTTCAAAAAATCTTTTAAGCATATCATAAATGCTGTTCCAGCGTGTAGAAACGTCTTGATTTAATTTATGCTTGTTTGACCATTCAGCTGCATTGTAAAGTTTTTAAGCTTTGCAACTGCCTTGCTGAATGTGAGAAATTTAGAGGATATGCTTCTGCAAGTAAATAAAATTTCTTTAACAGACTTCTGACATAATATTTAATCGTGAATGGATAGTTGCAACATGTGAATAAAAACATGAAATTGATAGCAAGCCACACTCTCCAGCTTGATACCAGCTCCCGATGTTTGGTCCATTATCCCGTATTACTAAATGAATTCTATTTTTTGAAATATTGAAAAATGTCAAAGGCCTTATAGGATCTGACAAATGACAAAGCTTTTCGCCATATTGGCTACAAAACATTTGGCTATATTTTATTTTTTTTGGAAAAGAAGTTTCTAAAATTTTCAATTTTAAATTGAAATAATTTTCCTTGTTGACGTAATTTATTGTTTATAAGCTCAATATTCGGCCCGACTAAGTCGGCAAAAAGCCGAATACCTGAATATCGGTATTTTGGCCGCATAGGCCCGAATACGCTGATACTGCGCACATCCCTAATATAATATATTATACTATATAGTATATAAATATAATATATATATATAATATATTATAAATAGTATATATATATATTATATTATATTATATATATAAGTATATATATATATATATATATATAATATTATATATATATATATATAGTATATATCACTACCCTTTATAAGGTAGGAGTTAGCGCATACTCAAATCGATGGAAATTACAGCATTTGCATTTGGTGTATTCCAGTGACTAATGGTTCACTCCTTTCTCTTCTGCGTTCATATTCTTTACACACTTCACACTCCAAAAACATCTCGACTCACTTTTTGTCCACATATTCATAACACTACATACTTATATCCAACGACCTCCTCCTTTCTGAGACATCATCTTACCAGATATTCCGCTACTCTGATATCCCAATGTGGTGGGGAGCAAAGAAATTGCCCACATGTATATTCCTGCGTGTCGTTAGCAGGCGACTAAGGACGGTGTTAGTTGGGGTGGCTGCCCACTAACCATTATCTTTTGCCAGGAATGCTAATGCATGCCTCGAAAAGTCGCGATCGTCGTAACGGCCTTCCTATCTGTCAGTGAAAATGTATGAAATAGTATGGTAATGAAATGTCAGAGGAATTAAATTGTTGAGGAGAAGAGGAGAGAGGTGCTGGATGTATTTAGAAATAAGTATTAAACCCTGTAACTTGAAAACAAAGAAAAACGAAACGGTGAAAATGAGTGGTGTGTGTGTGAAATGTGTGTGTGCTGGTGTGAAAAAGAATGAGAGGGGAGAGAAGGAGTTGCAATTCTGATGAGTGACTTGTGTACAGAACTATGGTAGATTGTGTGTGTGAGTACTAGAATTCTAATGGTTAAATTTAAGTTTGAAAAGGTCAAGGTATGTGTGGTTGTGACTTGTGACGTAATTGGTCCCATCTGAGGTGTAAGTTGAAGAGTGAGATTTTTCTGGATATATAGGAATGCTTTCAGTTTTGATCTAATTTTTAAAGCTTGGTTTATTTAATTTCTGAAAATTGTTCATAAGTATAAATCTCCTTCAGTAAAACCCTTTATTTTTTTCATGTTTGTAATTCCCATTTTATGTTTTTTTAGGCATGTATCACCGGGATATAAATATATCCTCGCAATAAATAGTAGTAGATCAGATTCCGCGTTTCCCTCATAACCCAGCAAAGACCTAAACATTCATCCTCATTCCAAGCAGACGGAAAAATTTTACGAGGATATATATACATACATACTTCTGCCTGCTCAGTACCTTAATTTGGTCCCAGCCTTAATTGGAGGGCCCAAACATTGCTTCCAGGAAGCGGCTGCGCCGCTGGCGAATTCACAGGTCGGGAGAAAATATAGAGAAGTCGGCGTGAGAGCCGAGCACCCCAGAAGGAGGTGCTCTATTGTATCTTGGGAATTGTGACATCTGGTGCAAGTGGGGGAGGTGACATTGTCTAGTTTGAATCTATATTTATATTGCATGAGTTTTGGGTGGTAACCTGATCTGCTCTGGGCGAGTCCTTTGGCTCTTCCTGACAGCGTTCTTCTTTGGGGAAGAGTGTTTGGGAGAGGATCTTTAATATAGGAGTGTGTCTTGGTGACCGAGTTGTGGGTCGACGCGCGGCGAGTACGGTTGGCCTCAGTGAGTGCTCATTTAGTTTGTGCCGGGTAGGGCGGTCGTGGTCCTGGAAGAGTATGTGCGCTAGGGTGGGTAGGATGATGCGCGAGAATTGGCTGGGCTGGTCCTTGGTATGGCTTGGTGAAGAAGGGGGGATTTTAGTCTTGTCGAGGGGGATTGGAGAGATGTGACAAAGGTGGGTTGGATTACGGGTTTTCTGATAGAATTGAGTTCCCCACTATCTCCAGGTGTGTGGAGATTGGGAGGATGGAGGTTTTCGTCATGTAAATGTTGGATGGGGTGGTTTTTGTGCAACCTGTGATAATCCTGAGGGCTGTATTTTGAGAGATTGTAATTTATTTGTGTTTGATTTGAGAGTGCTGGGAACCATGCTGGTGAGGCATAGTTAGATTTGTATGAGAGTTGTTTATTAGTAGTGGTGAGTGTGTGTTTTCTATCGCTGAAGTTGTGTTGGAAAGGGTTCGGAGTGTGTTTAGTTTTCGTTGGGTTGAGGAAGTGATTTGGTGATGTGGGGGGAGAACTTCATATGAGTGTCATAGGTAAGTCTTAATATTTTTTTGTTTGTTTAATGGAAAGGAGGATTGTTGTCAGGGTGATTATGGGATGAGGAAGGATTGATGACGTCAGTGGTTAAAAGGGTGATATATATATGATAGATATATCTATATATATATATATATATAATAATTAATTATATATCTATATATAATTTATATAATATATATATATATAATATATTATTATATATATATATTATATTCAAAATAAATTGTTCTCTATTTAAATTAAACCAAATAAAAGTAATATAGAGTTAGGGAATGTACGATAGTATCGGTGATCGTATCGCAGTATCGGCCTTTTTCTGGGTAAAATAGGTATTGTTTAATATGGCCGATACTTCTTACTTTTTGGATAAAAAATTATGAGAAACTTTTAGATTCAATAATAAATCTAGTTTAGATATATATATATATATATATATATATATATATATCTATATAATATATAATATATATATATATATATATATATATAATATATATATATATATATATATATTAATTATATATATATGTAAGCTAGTACTAGGTTATCGTTTATTTTCCCTCGACTTCTTTTTAACTTTAGGATTTTTAGCGTTTCTCAACTTGGGTTAGCGTACCATTTATTCATGTGGATTACCAACTATTATAATATTATACAATAAAGCTTCCACTTTTTTTAGTTGATCAATAGTATTTTTTTTTTTTTTTTCTACGCATTCGTGAGTGTGGTGTGAGTGCGCGAGTGTTTTAAAACTTTCTGGATTATTCATATTTTAAATATTTTACTGTAAATAGGGCGTTTTAGCGTTTTCCAAATTTCAGGTTAAATTTAGGTCTGGCGTAAGAATTAATTTTCATCATTTCCGCCTTTGGTTTTGTCCGTTTGTTTCTGTCCATTTTTTATGATTGTGTGCGTGGTAATGGTAGCAGATTTTGCACAGCGGGGCTTTCTATTGACTTTATGCTGGCCGCACTATTTCGCTCTAACTCAACCCTGGACGATTCTCTCATTCCTCTTCCTCCTCTTCTCCTCTCAGGTGTCCTACGCCTTTACCTGTGATTACATTGATCGGGTGCATGGGCTCCTGAAACCTATAAACGTTAGGAAGGGGGTGGCCCGGATGGCATTCCTCAACAAGTTTTGAAGGAGTGTGCTTCCGTGCCGACCCCGCCCTCGTTTCAAAGCTAATATTCTCTATGGCTAATACTCAGCACTGTCCCTCAGTGTGGATAGCGCGAATTAGTGTTCAAAAACCTTTCCGAAAAAGGAAGCCATCTGTTCCTCTAACTATGGCCTAAAGCTTCGTAACTTGTATTCGCATCTACAGATCGTTTGAAACCCTTCTCTACTCTCACTTCTTCCCGACTATCTGGATCTCATTCCTCCTTTCGACCGCCAGTAGGCTTCGGCCTCGAAGGTCTACTGGTGATGTAATAATACTTTCCTATTAAAAGATTTATGTGTTTTCGGCTCTTAGAAACCGTGAGAGATTTTTGCCATGGTGGCGCTTGACATATGTCCAAGCATTTGACCGGGCTATACATCGCGTCACTGCTTCCTGCCAAGGTCTCCCACCTTTGGGTTTTCCCCTTCTCTTGCTTACTATGTCTTTGCTTTTCTTTACAAATCGCTCAATATCGTTGTTGTTGATGGGGCGACTTCTTGCTTTTCTGTCTGTCAATAGTGGTGTTCCTCGGGTTCTGTATTATCCTCTTACTTTAATTTTCCTGCTTTTCATTAAGATCTTTCTACCTGCAAATTTAACTCTATCCACTCAATGCCGATGACTGACCCTTCATACTTCAACTCATTTCAATTTCTGTCTCCTCAATTTACTGACTTCTAGAATTTACCCTTCTCGTCTTAATCTTCTTCCGATTCTATTCTGCGATCTGGGTAGGAATTTCCGGGTGGGGTCGTCCTCAACCTTTGTGAAATTTAATTCTTTACAAACCCAAGTTCTCAAATCTGGGGTGGCTCTGGTTTCATCCGGCTTTGGATAGGGTCGATCAATAGCCAAAAAGCTTATAAACGGGTCCTGTACTTTCTGTTCACTTGACCCTGGTTATGCTGTTCGCAGTTAAACAGAAACTCCCAGTTCTTGATGCGACCTAGTGCAACCGTTGTGATGTGAGGTTTCCCAAGACATTTTTTTGTTTTTATGTTAGGGCCAAAGATGTTTATATTGTCAAAAGGAGAGACGAGAAAGGCTAGAAAAGAAAAAGGAATTAAGTGTCTTAGAGAGGGAATTTATATAGGTAACCGAGGCCGGCAATGCTCGAGAGAG
>JABUQX010057661.1:0-5000 GCA_015478945.1 Trachelipus rathkii
AAGGAAGGATATAAACTGCGGGTGATGTAATCAGTGACGAGAGCACCTGATTGAAGATACAATTCACCAAAATGCCAACATCTCAAAAAATCAAAAAATATGTTCGCTCTGTAGTGTACGCGGTTCCGTCATTCCTACGAGTGCATATGCCATCTCAAAATTCTAGCTATCCTACCAATCTCTTATTATGTGCTCTTGTATGCGCTACGTCTACATACATTGTGCTATATCAATTACTTACACGAGAGAGAGCAAACGTCCTTACCCGGTACACGTGCAATTATCTTTACCTGCCCAATTCATCGTTGATTCAGTAACACAGAGTGTAATGCATGATTACCGAATGGATCACTAGACATCTGCGTTCCGCTCCTCAGCACAAGGAGTAACACCGACAATCGATAGATGGTATTGAAATACGGGCTGGCCGCAGGCGGAACGAACTAAAGTGGAAGAAACAGAATAAGCTAGGAGAGAACCACACTGACGCAGCGTCAAATATGTTAATGACAGAAGCCCAGGGAACGTTTCCACAAACTCACCCCTACCACCGAATGTTTGCTTATGCCTCATGTCACAGCGACCTCCCCATTTAACTTCATTGGAAGGATACTGCGTGCTTTTACTCCATTAGGAGGGGTTCGTTTCCGCTGTCCATCGCGTGCAAAGGTTGCTTGTTGCGCAATAGACCGCGTAATAAGGATCTAGTTTGAAGAGAGGATATAGATGTAGAGGATTCGTCGGCAAATACGTTAGCTCCGCTGGTGTGGGTATCGGTATGCTGTAGTTCTGGATGTGTGTGGCCCAGGGTGTCTCTGGTCAGGGTGTTGGGGTTGTGGGTTGGTTATGACGAGTCTCGCATAAGGTGACGTGTTATAAGGTCCGGGGGCGTGTCGGTGAAAAGCAGCTAATAAAGGATAGTTTCGGTGAGATAGATTGAGCTGACGCGTGAAAGCAACGATCAATACCCCAGTTTTCAGGCCCACGACCCATACCATTCACTCTATTACACCGTTTCTATCTAGCCAGTCCACGGCCATTCTGCGCAATCACTTCCTAGTTTCTCATCGCATCGGTTCAAATCAAAATCTCAATATCTTTACTCCGGTTAAGAAATAGTAACAGAACGCGGTCAAACAACAATCACGTGCTTGATTATTCATTTAAATATCCGTAACTCTTTGAAAGGAAGTGTACACTACAAGTAATAGCTTATGTTAATAAATAAATGTTCCTTATCGTTTGCTGTATCAGCCCTCCGAGTTGTCGCCACGAAGGTTCTATGAAAATCATCCTGTATATATATATATATATATATTATATATATAATACTAATCAGGATATACTTATATATATACAACTTTATATGTTAATAACTATATATACTCATACCAGAACTAATTATACTTATGATTACTATTAACTGGACTATATTATAATTATATACTATATATTATCATAATATTCACACAATTATATAATTATTTAGTTATTACTTATATACGGTGGATAGTTTATCTTCATTCCCTAGTTGGATTATCGTTACTCAGCTATCACTAACATACTCATAGTTATATATACCTCTAAGAAATTCCCTTTCAATAAAATTCTGATTCTCATCTTTGAATTCTTTTTTCATTATTTAACTACACATCGTCCTATCAATTAATTAAGATGTTGATCGACGTCAAACATATTGAGGACACATTATGACACAATTTAATGACAAAAATGTCAACTAATAAACATTATACGCAACAATACTCTCTCAATTTTGCGCTAGAAAGGCAGAACAAAAGAGGATGCTCTTAGATCGAGATACGTACTTTGCCATTTTATGAAGAATTCTTAAGGTAATCATGATTGTAACATAATGCAATTTGTGGGGAAGCAACTACTTTCTCTCTTATTTTTCTATCTATATACTTTTCTATATTTTTTTTCTCTCTATATATAGTAATGAGAGGTTTATATTTCATTAAAAATATACTAATGAATAATATGAACTTAGAGGCAGTAAACGCAACCAACCTATATGGATCGACGCGATGCAGTAAAACTCAACCCAACCTATATGGATGCGACCGAATGCTGTAAATTTCGACATAACCTACATGGAATACCTTCACTCGGTATACCATAATTTTCTCCTTAGTCTTAACGTGCTTATCACGCTATTCTCTCTCGCAACCTATATGATAATATTAAACCGAAACGACGAGGTCGTTCTGTCCCCGGCGCCGTGCCAAACGCTACGCACTGCGTAACAACACGTACGACGTATTATAACGTAAATTACGCTTTTCGTTCTTGTGGGAGTATCAAATATTAATTTTTATCCTCTACTTCAATCAGCACTCAAATTTTATGGAATAGTTATATCCATATAATAACGAATAGTATGATGGATAAAGAAGATAATATTTTTTTATAATCTGCGTACTGAAACATGAATCAGTTCATATAACTATATTATTCAGCTAAATAAAAATTGGATACTTGCATATGATACAGTATATATAACAATTTAATTAATATTTTTTAATAATATATATTATATTTAATATATATCATATATATATAATTATATATACTATATATATATATAGTATATATATACCTATATATATATATGTTAATCTATATATATGTAGAGAGTAGATGTGTGTGTAGGAGTATTGTGTGTATGTATGTGTGTGTGTGTGTAGTGCGTGTGTGTGTGTATAGGTGTGTAGTTGATGTGTGTGTGTGTGTGCGTGTGCTGGTATAGTGTGTGTGTGAGCGGAAAAACTATGGTAGAATAAATAAATCGGGGAGAACGTGAGGTAACAATAACAACCTTTTTAAAAAAATTCTGTTAATGCACTAAATGTCTTTGAGCTTTCACTGTCTAATCTCAAGTGTTGTCAGAATACTCATCTATCTTGATCAGTAACCATCTTTTATTATCCTTTTATTTTGCTTTTTTCTTTTATATTTACTTTGTTTTTCTGCTTACTATGCAATCACCCTTTCCTCGTTTTCTAATTCTGTTTTGAGTCTTCTTCATATATCATTCATATATATCAACCTACCCATTTAGCTACATATCATATACATACCCGCTCTTATTATTCACATTATAATATAAACTCTCTCTCTCTTACTCAGTCTCTCACTATAACATCACTCTCCAATCCTATCTTGGACGTTCAGTATCTTCATCATTCTCTCATCTCTCTCTTCCTCTTCTCACTCTTACTCTTCCTCTTTCGTCCTCTCATCTCCTCTCTTGATCATCTTACCGACATACACTTTTTCAGTATATTCAATCGAGTAATCTAGTGAATCTGTGTGATTCATTATACTTGTATTAAATATAATTCAATGCCAAGTATTTTTCATAGATCAGCTAACTACATGACTTTCCATTAATTTGATCACTGCGTACAAAAATAGAAGAAGAAAAGAAGTACCAAAAAACTTCTGCTGGATAAATGCAAATTAATCGCTCTATCATCTAACATAATGCTACTACAAATCAGGTTTAATATAGTAGTAAAATATATATATATAGTATATATAAAATAGTTATATAAGAAACTATAAATTACATTATTTATTAGATTCTTACAAATAAAGTTTTTCTCCTTAGTAATATATTATATAGGTATATAAAAAAAAATGTGTTAAATAAGATGATAAACTAATAGCAGCTATGTATGATCTTGTAGCATGTAGCTATAGTAATACTGAATACTACAAAATTTAGGATAAAATTCTTATTTCAATTTTATCGTAGTGTACTTGTATACAAAGTATCTCTTATTAGGTACTCTCTTCAATTTGAATTATTAGGTTTGTCAGATAATCTGTTTTCACAGACCTAATCGCACCGAAAGTTTACTGTACGTTTCTTTATTTAAGAAACTCTTTAACCTTTAATTTGCATTTAGTTAATGATTTATTTTCTGCAGTCTTAATTAAGGGTTTCCTTAATATAGTATTGTCACAAATTATTATGTTAGCGATGGTATGTGAAAATTCATTACACAACTAATACTTTCATACTCTTGTACCCCATTCTATCATTGAGCTTTCAAAGTTTTTATGCGACTAACGCTTTTCTTAGCGATGATTTAAAGGGAATCTGCTATTTAGTTTAGGAAGAGGAAGGAGAAAGGAAAAGTACCCAGTTTTTTTAATGCAGAAAAAGGGACCGCGGGAGTAATAGAATTTCCCTTTTTTCATTTTATATTGTTTCCTTGTCTCCGTTTGCTGCATAATTTTCAAATAGTGCAAGGTCGTAGAAAGGACGATGCAGTAACGACTATTTGCAGGAAAATTTTTTTTTTCAGTTTTGCTGGCTGCGTAGTCGTTGTTAAAGAGGGGCTGAACGAGAGGACTAGAAAAACTCAGTGCTTCTGCTCAAAAAAACTGAACAAGTGCTCCGTCCACCCTCCTCGTCGTCCCTTCGTCTCTCCTGGCATTCGTTCGGGTTCGGTATTTCTCAACTGTCTCTTAAATCAAAGTGCATTACAACCTCTGCCCTGGCTTATAATTCTCGCGCTTCTCCGGTCTCTTTCTCCCCTTCCCTTGGTTCTATCACTCTCTCGTCTCCGCACCATCAAATGCGAGCTGATCTATCTCATTCATTCTCTAATCTTCTGCCTCTCGGGGACCGTAAGAGTCTACCTCTGGTGAGCATATAGGTTTTGATCTCTCCCACTTCATGAAATTTATCAATGAATACTTCTCAAGATCCAGTCGTCCCTCACACTCCGTGAACTTTGCAATTGCATTTTTCCATGTAATCTTGAGACACAATATTCATCTCTTGCTTTCCTTCCCTACAAGAAAAAATTCCTTTTAATTCTTTCTAAAAAAGTAGTTAAAAAAGATAAAAAAAAACTTAAGTGGTTTTCAATGCTTTATCATAGATATAACACTTTGTATAAATCTATAAATCTTTAATATATACTACTTAACAGCACGACTAGTATATCATCTAGCGACATTTA
>JABUQX010057661.1:10000-17500 GCA_015478945.1 Trachelipus rathkii
AAATAAAAGGAGTATTGGAGAGTGGAGTCGTCGGATTAAGAGTGGATAGCAATGAAGTAATAGAGAGAAGGTTAATAAAGAAAAGTTGAAGGAGAGTTAGAGATAGAGCAGAACCCTGAGGAACACCATTATTTATAGAGATAGATTATAAGAATTGACATATTTTAAAATCTTCCTGCTAAGGATAAATTTGAAAACTTTAGAAAAAACAGAAGTTAAAGCTACAGGGCTATAACTGGAGGATTGAGAAGGTCTCCTTTCTTCGGCACAAGCTGAGTTGCTAGCTGAGCAGGTTGCCAGCAAAAAGGGAATGTCGAAATAGGAAGGAAGAGACGGGATACTTTACGAAGGTAAGGTGCAATCTTGGAAGCACAAGTTTAAAGAACCACAAGAAGAAGACCATGAGGACCCTACGCCTTCTTATTCTTAAGCTCAGAGAGGGCAGACATAAGTTATGTTATGATATTAGGTATAAAAGTTATAGATTGTTGGAAAAAGAGGATAACTCCAAAATCGTCTAAGGTGGAATTGGAAGTAAATATTTTAGCAAAGAGTTCATCTTTAACAGAAGGCATAGTGGCAGTTTTGCCGTCGGAAGAAGCTAGAGGAGACAAAGAGGAAGAAGTTGTTAGAGTGGTCATTCCTCGCAAAATGCTAAAACGAACGTGAGGAAGAGGAGCCAGAAAGATTTTCATTTTCTATAGAGAAAAAAAAGAGTTTTTAGTGTTGAGAAAAGATTTTGAACAATTCCAGGATAAAATATAAAATGCGTGAGTTTCTGGAGTTTGAAAAAGACGGTAACTTCTGAAAGAAACTTCCCTGCAAGAATTGCATGAGAGCGAAGAGAGTTTGTTAGGTTTAGTTGAAGGAAAAGAATATGGAATTTACAACTTCATACCAGAGACTCACAGGAAGAGAATCACCTTGGTTAAAGTTCTGCACATTCCCAGTGACTCCTCAAACCGAAGCATTAGTCATTCCATAAGAAATCAAAAAATACTACCGAAAGCTCGACCAGTTAGCAGCACTGTAGTGCCAAAAACTTTTCCTCTCCTTAGGCGAGGGGAGGCCCTTCCTGCGGAAGACTTGAAGAGATAGGGCAGGATACAGAAATAATAATGATCGGAGAAACTCAGAAAGGGAAAGAATTTAACAGAATCAGGAGTAAGATTATAAGTTAAGAAAAGTTTTAAATGCTTTGGTTTATCTCCATGACTATCAGAGATACTACCAGGGAGATACACCAACTGCTCGAGGTCATTCTGTATAGAAAAGTGGTATATAAGTCCAACAGCTGTATCTGGAGAATTTGTTCTAATTTAGAGTTCATGTAGACGAAAAACTAAGAATGGTTAGTTGATTTGGGTGAACAGGTATTCAGAACAGCTGAATTAAGTAGTAGATTCACAGGTATAAGGTATAAAATTCGTTAGAATCCAATTCAGAGACATGAGAACAAACAACATCGTTGCATACGCAGGCACAAAAGACGACGCCTTTGATTAGAATTGAGGATAGAGGGAGAGTAGGAGTGAACATAGAAGGCTTTGCTATCAACACGATCAAACACCTGCGATTATGTTAAGAATAAGATATGAGGGTTAGATGAGGAGATACCATGTGCAGCAAAGTGGAAATTAGAGTAAAGATCTCGAAGGTTGCAGAAATTTATGAAGAAAGAGGACCGAGTGTCAGAAGAGGCCATCAATTCCGTTAAGGCACCAACCCCACCACTGGAGGCCATCAGCGCCCAAGTGGGAATAGTGGGAAGGGCGAACAAGTTGCAAATTTGGAAGAAATTCTCTTGGCTTCTCCGAGAATACTCGTGTGGATGCCATTTTTATAAAGGAAAGTGTTGTCTGTAATAATCTTTGTAGCGTGTGATAAAGGAGAGTCTATTTAAATGTAAGAAAAATGTGGAAATGAGCGCCAAAAGGGGGTCATCCAATGGCCCACTGAAGTGCTTTGGATGTGCCCTAACACTCCATATATGTCCAATGGGAGTAATCTCATCGCCTCGGATACGCTACGTCCTCCCATATATATATACATATATATATATATATATATATATATTATATATATATATATTATATATATAATATAATATATATATATATATATATATATATATATATATACTATTACAGGGTGATCAATAATAACCTGACAAACTTGGAGGGGAGATTCTCCACACGAAATGTAGCAAAAATGATTCTATGCATATACACCTTTAAACGTTAGGATTTGGAGATACAACGGTTTGAAAGTACGGTCCGAAAGGTACCAGATTTGGCCTTCATACGCACACTTTTCACGAATGGTCTGAGTTGTGAGTGAAAGAATCTCAGGATGGAAGTGTTTTACGTATAGGAATGGGTTACACACCTGGTGAGCGGTTTATGTGGTTCGAATATGTCCATTGTAAATATACCAGCTGGGTTGCCAGATTGAGTGCATCACACCTCGGGAGAGTCTGTTTAATTTTGAGGCACCAACGTATTCTGTGAAGCTACAGGACATAATGAGACACAATATTCCAGTGTAATATTATTTACATTACAAGTAATATATAATAATAATATAATAATATAATAATATAATAATAAATAATAATAATAATAATAATAATAATATAATAATAATAATAATAATATAATTAATAAATAATAATAATAATAATAATAATAATAATAATAATAATAATAATAATAATAATAATAATAATAAATGTTTATGATCCCTAATGCAAATATTATAGGATGCGTATTACAGGAAATATTCAAAGTGGCCTCCCCGGAGGCTATACAAGCGGTTATTACCCTATTCATTAACTGACGCACCCTCTCGAATATTCCTGGTTGCATTTGAATATGCTAACAAGAGTCCATCACACGTTCTCGAAGAATCTCTTCAGTAGGTATAGGCTGTGCGTACACAAGAGTTTTGAGATGCCTCCATAGGTGAAAGTCTAGTGGGATTAGATCAGGCGAGCGTGCTGGCCATGATACAGGACCTCCTCTACCAATCCATCTGTCTGGGAATTTACCGTTAAAATACCTCCGAACAGGCATGCTAAAGTGGGCCGGAACTCCATCATGCATTATCCACATGATTTGTCGTACACGAAACGGAACATCCTCGAGGAGAGTGGGCAAGGTATCCCTTAGAAACTGCAGATAGTTTTGGCTATTCAGGTGAGAAGGAAGGACATATGGACCGATAAGATGATCCCCAAGTATTCCTGCCCATAAATTAATGCGAAACTGACGCTGATGCCTTGATTGCACAGCTCCATGCGGATTCACCGCAGACCATAGGTGGGTGTTCGGAAAATTTGTAATACATCTGTACGGAAGGTAGCCTCATTTGTGAAGAGTATTTGCGACATAAACCCATTATCTATGGAACGCTGCTGGAACCATCGGCAAAAGGCAAAGCAAGGTTGAAAATCGGTAGGTGTTAGACACTGCACCCGCTGTAGATGGCATGGATACAGGTCATTATCATGTAAAGTCCTCCACACAGTGCTTTGTGACACACGTGTGTCGTGGGCAACACATCTCGTGCTGACCGAGGGGTCTCTTGCAACCTCACGCAGAATACGTGTTCTCCTGTTGCAGGTGTACGCACCACACGTGGTCGTCTTCGATTGGCAGTAACAGGTTGCAAATCGCCAGTTTCGCACAATCGTCGATAAATACTAGTGAACGCTGTATGAACTAGCTGTCTTCGATCTGGGTATGAATCCCGATACAACCGTGTGGCCTCACTAGCGTCGTCGTTAGCTCTTCCATACGTAAATATCATTTCCGCCCGTTCTTGAAACGAATACCCCATGATCTTCGGAGAAATACGTTGACAGAATTCTACGTCTTACTACACTTCACATTAACCTAGAGTTTCAATAATACGATATGTTCAGCGTTACCAGGCGTACGACGGTAATGTCATGCGCGTGGTATCTGAGATATACAGATTTTGTTACTGTATGAACACAACCAATATTTATTCTGAGTACGATATTATTATCATTATGAATACCACTAATATTCTTAGTATTAATACTATAAATAAGTAGAATAGTAGTAAATTAGAATAATGAAAACGTATTACTTATTATATTCATTATTATTATTAATATTATTATTATTATATTATAGTATTATATATTATTATTATATTAATTTATTATTATTTATATTATATATTATTTTTATTTATTATTATTATTATATTATAATATTATTTTATTATTATATTATTATTATTATTATTATTATATTATTATTATTAATATTATTATTATTATATATTATTATTATTATATTATTATTATATATATATTATTATATTAGTATATTATTATTGTTATTATTATTATTGTTATTATTATTATTATTATTATTATTATTACTATTTCATTATTATTATTATTATTATTATTATTATTATTATTATTATTATTATTATTATATTATTATATTATTATTATTCTATTATATTATATTATTTTATTTATATTTTATTATTATTAAGGAATAGACTAAATTCTTAATATAAATTAATGAAGTTAAATTAATTTAAATTAATAGTGAATAGACTGACAAACTTGGAGAGGAGATTCCCCACACAAAATTTAGCAAAAATGATTCTATGCATTAAACCTATAAACGCACGGATTAGGAGATATAACGGTTTGAAAGTACAGTCCGAAAGGTACCAGATTTGGGCTTCATACGCACTCTTTACACGAATGGACAGCGTTGTGAGTGAAAGACTCAGGAGATAAGTGTTTAACGTATGACAATGGTTTACACGTGTGGGGCACACCTGGTGAGCGGTTCATGTAGTTTGAATATGTCCACTGTAAAGTTACCAACTGGGTTGCCAACTCGGGAGAGTCTGTTTCATTTTGTGGCAAAAGCGTAGGTTGTGAAGCAACAGGCCATAATGAGACACAATATTCCAGTCTAATATTGTTCACATTACAAGTAATAATAATAATAATAATAATAATAATAATAATAATAATAATAATAATAATAATAATAATAATAATAATAATAATAATAATAATAATAATAATAATAATAATAATAATAATAATAATAATAATAATAATAATAATGCATTTACAATTATTTCTAACTTACTACTACTTCTACTTATAATAGTTTTAATACTAAGAATAATAGTGGTATTCATAAAGCTAATAATATCGGCGTCAGAATAAATGTCGGTTGTGTCCATACCGTTACAAAATCTGTAAATCTCAGAAATACCACGCGCAAGACATTATCGTCGTAAGACAGCCAATTCTTACAACGTTCTCTAGTGTTTATCGACGATTGTACGAGACCGGCGATTTGCAACCTGTTACCGCCAATCGAGGACGACCACGTGCCTTGCGTCCACCTGCAACAAAAGAACGTATTCTGCATGATGTTGCAAGGGACCCAGCTGTCAGCACGAGATGTGTTGCCCACGACACCCGTGTGTCTCAGAGCACTGTGTGGAGGACTTTACACAATAATGACCTGAATCCATACCATCTACAGATGGTGCAGTGTTTATCACCTACCGATTTTCAACATCGCTTTGCCTTTTGAAGATGGTTCCAGCAGCGTTCCATAGATAATGGGTTTATGTCGCAAATACTCTTCACAGATGAGGCTACCTTCTGTAAATATGGTATTACAAATTATCATAACACACAACTATAGTGAGCAGTGAATCAACATGAATATTTATAAGTTAAGCATTGTTAGCGTCAGTTTCGCATTAATTTATGGGCAGGAATCCTTGGGGATCATCTTATCGGTCCATATGTCATTCCTTCTTGCCTGAATAGCCAAAATTATCTGCAGTTTCTACGGGATACCTTGCCCACTCTCCTCGAAGATGCTCCTTTACGTGTACGACAAACCAAGTGGATAATGAATGATGGAGCTCTCGCCCACTTTAGCATGCCTTTTCGGAGGTATTTAAACGATACATTCCCAGACAGATGGATTGGTAGAGGAGGTCCTGTGTCATGGACAGCACGCTCGCCTGACCTCAACCCACTAGAATTTAACCTATGGGGGTTTCTCAAAACTCTAGTGTAAGCACAGCCTATACCTACTGAAGAAATTCTTCGGGAACGTGTGATGGACTCCTGTCAGCATATAAAATGCAACCAGAATATTCGAGAGGGTGCGTCAGTCAATGACTAGGCGAATAACCGCTTGTATAGCCTCCGGGGGAGGCCACTTTTCCTGTAATACGCGTCCTATAATATTTCCATTAGTGGTCATAAACATTATTATTATTATTATTATTATTATTATTATTATTATTATTATTATTATATTATATATTATATTATTATCATATTATTATTATTATTAATTATTAATATATATTATTATCTATTATTATATATTATTATAATATTTATTATTATTATATTATTATTATATTATATTATAATATTTATTATAATATTATAATATTATTATCATTATTTTATCAATCATTTATTTTTATTATATAATTATTTCATATATATATCATTACATTATTTCATTATTAGCTAATTTCATATTAAAATATTGTATTACAATTATAATATTATTATTTTATATTATTATATTCATTATTAACCTTGAATGGCAAATTTTAATGAATTTTTTTTATAAATTAATTTTTAAATTAATTTATTTTTAAAATTTTTTATCATTTTTAGTATTGTTGCAGTTTCTTATTAACTAATATTGTGTCTCATTATGTCCTATAGCTTCACAGCCTACGTTGGTGCCACAAAATGAAACAGACTCTCCCGAGGTGTGATGCACTCAATCTGGCAACCCAGTTGGTATCTTTACAGTGGACATATCCGAACTACATAAACCGCTCATCAGGTGTGTAAACCATTGCTACACGTCAAATACTTCCATCTTGAGAGTCTTTCACTCACAACGCAGTCCATTCATGAAAAGTGTGCGTATGAAGGCCAAATCTGGTACCTTTCAGACCGTACTTTCAAACCGTTGTATCTTCTAATCCTAACATTTAAAGGTGTATATGCATAGAATCATTTTTGCTACATTTCGTGTGGGGAATCTCCCCTCCAAGTTTGTCAGTCTATTATTGAATCACCCTGTATATATATATATATATATTCTTTCTTTCTTTCTTTCTTTCCTCTCCCAGGAAGGATTCTTCATCCTGTCTGCCTCGCAAGCATCTTTCTCCAGACGTCCCTCTCCTGCACTATTCCTCTTCTCTTCAGCGCTCTCATAATTTGGTAGCTGACATCTTTCCAGAGAGTCCTCCACCGATTCCCCCCATCTCTTCTTCGGTCTTCCCCTTGGTCTTCTACCCTCTGGTGTCCATTCCCATCTTCTTTTCGGCATTCTCTCTTGCTCCATCCTCTCCAGATGTCCCCACCATCTCAATCTCCCCACATCCATCTTCAGTGTCATCTTCTTCACACCTATATCTTCTCTAATAACT
>JABUQX010057662.1:0-52500 GCA_015478945.1 Trachelipus rathkii
AAGTGAGGATTTGGCGGGATCCAAATCGGAGTGCGGTAAAAAAGAAGAAAAGACGCAGAAGTAAGTTCCTCAGAGGGATCGGTTTTTTGCGGGACTCAGATTGGGCGGTTTACCGACGTAATATATAGGTATGTAATTTAGTGTGGTATGTGTATGTGCCGTCATTACGCGGCGCACAGATTGATGCTACGGCGGACCTGGCGTCGGTGGCGGTGGATGCGGACGCCGAAACCGGAGCCGGAATCGCGGCCTGAGTCGAACCCTGAGACGGTGCTGCGGACCCGGAGCTGCTGCTGCTGCTGCAGAGCAAACGCGTAGAAGAAGCGACGAAACAAGAACGCATGGAATGCATTGGAATACGAGTATTGATTTCGAATGGCTAGACAGGGACGGCTGGACGGGGCAGGAAGGAGGAGGTGCACGGGAGAGGGTGACGAGGAGGTACGTAGAAGGGATATTAGAAGACAACTCAGGGAAGTGTTTCCACTTCTTGCAACCTAATAATAAATAATAATGGAATAATAGATAATGTAGTGGTGTTGTGTGTGGGTGCCGCGCAGGCCTCTCGGCGCAGCTGACGTAATCTTGGATACGCCAGATTTACGTCATTGTTGCAGCAGAGCTGGATTCGCCAGACTCTTCGTTAGGCTCCTAAACTCACCGGCACGGGCAGATCACGGCCACAAGGCGTAAGAGCCAATATCAGTGGTCCACCTCGGGGGTGGACCTCGCCGCTTATAGTACATCGCTATCGACTTGAATTTAACGGGATTCGTCTTATCCTATATATAGATTGTATTCCCAAGTTGTAAAGCAATATCTCTTATTCTTGTCTATATTCGGGAAAAGGGTGCGTAGCGGTCAATAGTCTTCCACTACTGACTTATATTATATATATATATATATATATATATATAAGTATATATATATTATATTATATATATATATATAGTATATATATTATATATATATATATATATATATAGTAAGTAGGTATATTATATATATATATATTATATATATATATATATAATATATAGTATATTGGCCGTCGGGGAGGGCAGTACAATATTTTCGTTTTATATTATATATATATATATTATAATATATATATAATTAGTATTATATTTATATATATATATATATATATAATAATGATTATTATATACTATAGTATATATATATATATACTATATCGCTATTATATATATTTATATATAATATATATATATATATATATATAATATATATATATATATATAGTATTAAGCCTAATAAAGGCAGGGTCAATATTTGCTTGCGGGTGAGCTCCAATTTTACACCCCTAGGGGGAACATAAATATTACTTGAATTTTTCAGGTCAATGTTTGATGGCAAAAAAAGGCAAATTGTAAGCTTTTTCTGTACCTCTAAAACGTCGGTTTACGAATGCTTTTTCCTGTGTCTGTAGTCATTCTTTAGAATTTTCAATTTTTTTCAAAAACTTTGTTTTTGCCATTGTTCGTTTTCAACTTTTTCGCCATTTTTTTCGGAATATGACTTCAAAGACTTGAAATATTACATAGATGGGTCCATTAGCTACAAATACACGAAATGAGAAATCGCCTTTTTAAAAACACATTCCTTAAACTCCTTCAGCCTCTCCCATAGGGCTGCTTACCCTCAAAGGCCAGGAAAATCAATCCTTTGGTTGCAGGCTAACTTTGACACTCTCTTCGGCATACCTCAAGGTCTTTTTCCTAAATAAGGGGCCAAACCTGCGCGCAAAATGACTCTAATATTGGACCTTAAAATAGCTTTATAGCAGCTACCTTATAGATGTTAGTTTTGTAAGACCATAGTTGCGATGTATATACTTTTCATCTTAATTACTTTAGTTCGCTTGCTTGCGCAAACAACTGATATTAGTTTTCAGATGTGCTGGCTTTATACTCACCATCTAATCTTTTTTTTGGTCACAGACTCAGGCCATCCCATTTTATATTGGTTGTTAAAGTCTTTTATTTGAGTTACCTAATTGAAGAACCTTGCATTTTTTACTATTAATTAAAATTTATTTGCCACTCACTTTTCTGTCGACCTAAGAAGTTTATCAAAGATTCATTTTGAATCTTATATACTCCATCATTATTCTTACTAAGGGTAGCCACTTTGGTATTATCTGCAACTTGGAAAACTTACATTTAAGCCCCATTAATATTAATATTAAATATATATTATATATATATATATATATTTTTATATAATATATATATAATTAGTATGCATAATATATTTATATATACACATATATATATATATATATATATAATATATATTATATATATATATATATATATATATATATATATATATATACTATATAGTAGTATATATATATATATATAGTAAGTATAATGATATATATATATATATAATATATATATTATATATATTTATATATATATAGTATATAATTATATCTATATATATATATATATATATATACTATATATATTAATGATAGCTAAATATAATATATATATAGATGTATATATATATTATATATAATATATATATATTATTATACGTTATATATTATATATAGTATATATATATATATATATATTATAGTATTATAGCGGTGATGTCCCAAAGTAAGTGTACTGATGTTGTAATTAAATGTGTTCAAGATGTACCATATATTACATATGATCCCCTTCAATGAGTAAGTATGACCTTTTCGGGTTACACAGAGGTTCAATGGTTTCTTCCATTGTTCATAGCAATCCGGAAGAAATTTCCAAGAAGTGGGTTTAGTTGCACGTGGTTACAGTATTTTTTATGTTTTTCATCGTACCAAAATGATGACCCCCTTCAACTTCATTTTCAACTGAGGGAAGAGGTAGAAATCGCGCGGAGAGCTTGATCTGGGTTGTATGGAGGATGTGGAAGTGCGGGAATGCTCTTTTCTCGCCAGAAAATCTCTGATTGAGTAGCTCCATGTAGGATGGGGCGATATATATATAGTAATAATATATAATATTATAGTATATATATATATATATATATATACTATATATATATATATATTATAGTATATATATAGGTATATATATGTATATATATATATATATAATTATTATTATTATATATATATATATACTTATATATATATATATATATATATTATATAATATATAGTATATATTATATAAATTATATATATATTTATATATAATATATATATATATATAAGTGTTATATATATATACCTATATATATATTTTTTTACAGTTGCACCTAGCCGCTGCACAGGGCAGAAACGCTAATTCAGAGGAGTGGGGGTGGTTGGAACGCCTCAAAATCATGCTAACGCAAATTACGGCAGATTGAGCAGAGACGCAGGCTTTAAAGTGGGGAAGATTAAATTCAGTAGTGTATCCCTATGTGTGGGGAAGAAAGAATTGCCACAGAACAGAGGTTTCAGGAAAGGAAAGAAGCACCGCAGCGAACCAGTGCTGGAGTTACTGAACATCAACGACAAAACTCCAATGTGGCCCGACAACAGCACCCTTGTGCTACGGAGGGCGGTCGGTAAAGGTGGTGGTACGCGAGTGGATAGTTCGCCTCGGAGGCAGACTTGCCTCTACAGTAAACCCTATAGAAAGAAGGGAAAAAGCACGCAACGATCGGCGCCTTTGCAAATATAAAGGGTCAAGTAAACTAGAAAAGAAGAGATGCCGTTTTAGATCATTCGGCGCTTTGACTTCGACCGTATCCAAAAGCCGATGAAACCAGAGCCCCCGCCACCCACAGATATGAGAGCAGTACTCCATACAAGGGCGGGATGAGACCTTGTATAGGTGGAGTAGACTGAAGAAGAGTGAAAAAAAGTCTGCGCAGTGTTACCAAAAATCATTGTATATTTTCCATTCAGCTCTGGTTTTTGAGGTTAGTATATATATATATATATACTTAATATATATATTATATATATATATATATATTATATAGATATATATATATATATAGTATATATATATATATATGTACTATTGTACATATGACGATTCCAAATTTCCATCCGATGCCGATTCCGATACGGCGATACCACTCAAAAGTGCCGATTCCGATGCCGATTTTCCGATTTGGTCCGAATTCCGATTTCCAATTCTATTATATATACAATTATAATATATATATATTATAGTATATCTATATCATATATATATATAGTATACTATTATATAGTATATATATATAATATATATAGTATAATATAATATAGGTGGCTGGTTGCAATTAAATCGTTGGGTGAAAAGGTAAAAGGACTAAGTCTGGAGTGCGCTAGGGTTTTTGCATGAGGGTATGTTTAGGTGAGTGTTATTGTATAGTAGTGAGACTATGGGTCTGGGAATAAGCAGTATAGATCTAAAGTTCAATGTGTTCAGATGGACAAGTCTTAGGGGCGTGCTAGGTATGAGAAGAATTTGATACAATGAGGAATGAACGTATTAAGAGAGTTGTGTGGTGTGAAAGAGAGTGGTCAAGCGAGAAGAATAAAAGAAAGTATGTTTAGGATGGTTTGGTCATGTGAAAGAATGAATGATGGTCAGGGTTGGTTAAGCGGATGTAATAGTGGAGAGTGTGGTGGAACGACGCGGCTGTGGAGACGCCAAGAGTGGATTGAGTCAGTAAAAAGGTAATGTCCTGCAGGGAGAGAAATGTAAATTTGGCAGAGGCGAGAAGAAAGGTGGAATGATAGGAGAGAATGGCGTGGTGTTGTAAGGGGGTATGTGTGGTTGTGGCCCGCCTGGGCCAGGGGATGAACCCTACAGCTTGAGCGATGTTAACGCATAGTGAGGATCCGTCGTTCTGTCCTAGGAAGCTGCTAGGGTGGATTTTCTGATTGCGACGAGTTTCTTGAACTAATTAATTGGTACAGAAGGGGGCGTAAGGCTGGGTTTTGCTTTTCGACTTTTGTCATACTTCTTCTAGCTGGCTTTTCTTTCCGATGCATTGACACTCACCTTAGCCCCCAGTCTTGGGGAAAAGAGGTAGATAAAGGAAGAAGAAGAAGAAGAATATATACTATATATATATATTATATATATATATATATATATTATATATATATTAATATATAATAATAATATATATATAATATATATATATATATTTAATATATATATATTACTATATATTATATATATGATATATTAGTTATATAGTAATATTTATATATATATATATAATTATAGTATATATAGTATATAGTAATATATATATATAATATATACTATAATATTATTTATCATATATATATATTATATATATATATATATGATATAGTAATATATTATATATATATATGGATATATTTATATATTATATATATATATATATATATATATATGCCTAAATTTGCTAAATCAACTAATTTTAGGGGATATTTTAAGAAACTTATAAATTCAATGTTATAGAATTCTCTTATAGTTTTATCTTTGCTATAAGAAATAATGTAGGCTTAATTGCCTTCTTTATTTTATTTAACCACGGTGGAAAATGATGATCATATTTAAAGAATCTATTGCTTTAAAAGCAACCCCATTCGTCCTATGATTGTTTAAAAAAAAATTCCATTCTTTAATTTACTACAAGTAAGATCTTGAAGCAAAAATTATCATTTTTATTTGTAGTCAAAGCATGACTTAAATTGTAGTGCAAAAACATGTATTTTCTTCCCGTTTTCTGAGTGCATGCCGATTTTTTTAGAGAATTAAATTGGAACCTCGAATTCTGAAAGATTCTTTCAACTTTCCACGGAAAAAGGGGGCGAGGCTGAATATTTTCTAGCAATAGACACGCCAATGCTGAAGGTACCTTGTATTGCGATGACCACCGATTGTAAGGGACTTTCTTGAATTTTTAATGTTTCATAATTTTTTTTTTGGCTGATTTCTACTTTAAAACATCTTCAATTTTTTTTGCAATATATGTGTTTCCTTTCTCGCTTCAAGGAATGAGTTTTCTTTGGCTTTTGTTTTAAAGTCTCTTTTCTGCCTTTAAATTCCGAAAAAACAGCTTTCAAAACTGAAGTTAAAACTATTTCATCAGTATCGACATTTTCGCCCCTTTGCTGTTTGATAAATAAGAAGATCTGAACGATGTTTAAAGTAGTGGAGAAAGACTGTTTTCCTTTCTTTATACAACATATATCTTCGAACATCCATTGCTTAAGAATATCGTCGCACTTTTTTTTGTTGATATTCATCCTCAAGGGTTTGGTAGTGTTTAGCGGTGGATCTAGATAGGTAGCAAGCACACGATTTCTTAATCAGTAAAGTAAAATGCTAAATCGTATTTTGTTACTGAATTTTTCGCATGCTGATAACGTGTAGAACCCAAGTCCGCTCCAACTAGTTCTGTTTTGTTCTGATCTTTTCAAAAAGAATTGAAAATCAGCTTTTCATATTTGGGGATTATTGCCGATCCGATTGATTCCTTGGTGGCTCAATAAATTTGTTACATTGCAAGCAAATGGTTTTTATGGTATTTTTTTAGGCAATTTTTCAAAGAACTTTCCGTTTGTTTCTAAGATGCAGGTTTGAATTGAGCAATCACGTGCTAATATGAAATGAGAGCCGCTCTTGTTGTTTAAAAACAATTTGTTGAAAAGCATGATGATACTGGCGTGATTACTCTGGTTTGTACATCCTGAAAAAATCTGTGGCTGTGGTAAATTTAATCTAGTTTGATATTCTTTCATACTTGGGCAATGAGCGTTGTGGCGAGTGATTAAAATGAGCTACGATTTGTTTGCATATGGATAATATTTTTGTTCACGTCTCTTTGTTCAAATATGGGATCATTGAGAACTAGTGTCAAAAGAGTTTAAAAAGCAAGGTAAGTTCGTGGAATCGCTGGCCTTCTGTAATTTCCTGCAGCCATATTGTTGCGTTATCGCCTTACTGTTAAACATGAATTTTATAGCCCGGAATAATTGGAATTCTTCCATACATTTTGAAGACAATCCTTTATATAGATGCTGTGTGAAGATACTTGAAAAGGTGAAAGACTCGAAGGATAGGCATTTGATATTAATAGCTCCAATTATTACACAAGCCTACAAGGCAAATTTTTTTCACTTGCTCCCACTTACGAGGTTCACGGGTATATTAGATTATCAAACATATTACATAACATGATTAACGAAACATTGCTAAATATCTGCCCTCACCATGACTGTCTGAAAATTCTAACATGATATCTTAGGCTCTACGTAAAGATGCGCCGCTCAATCCAGTTTTTTTTAATTAAATAGAATTAAGGAAGAACTGAAATTAAAAATCGATACGGCAGACTTCCGAATATTGTCTTGAAATATCATGAGATTAGACAGTAAAAATTATTTCATATTGTATACCAAAAGAATCGGTCAAAAGAATCGGTAGCAATTTTTACGGCGATTCCGATTCGATTCCGCATTCCTGAAAAAACAGCCGATTCCTCCGATTCCGATGCCGATGCCGATTCCGATTAATTGTCCCATCACTAATATATATATATATAAACTGCTACATGAACTTACATCTAGTGTCATCTACTCCTTGAATGATTAGTTCTTAAAAATAGAATAGCATCTGCCAGGTCTGCCTTCAGATTTTTCCTCCTTAGGTCTGATTTTTATAGGATGCTAAGAGCAGAAAGAAGCCGTTCAACGCTAACGTTACTTTTGGAGGTAGATCAGTAAAAGCAAATTGCAGGCTGTCTGTAGGCAATGTCTGGATACTTATCGATGGCCACTTCTATTTAAGCTTCTAAGTTATATCAATTTTTTTTCAAACTTCTTTTCAGTGCAGGCAGGGAGAAAATTGTTTTGAAAGTGTTGGGGTATGTGTGTACAAGGATGAGTAAAGAACCTTGAGGTCTTTTTGTCTTGAAGCCGAGTCAAAGCTTTCGACTAAACTCTTCATTATCTGGAAGCTTTTCATACTCATTATGCTTCTGAGCTTTCTGAAAAATGACTTGAAAAGGGTAGTAATGGGGATAGTTGAAGTTTCATCCCTTACAATATGTTCAGATGTATTCTTTTCATGTTGGCATATCCTTTTCTCTGTTTTTTTTTTTTTTGGCCACTTTTTTAATGACAATGGTCACGTTGTAAAGTGCAGATTTAGCTTTTTGTTGTTGATCTCCAGTTAAGCTTACCCTGTAGATAGAAATTAATATAAACAGCAGCTAGTATAGAATACCATTGTCAATTGCAGAGAAATTTCTCTTCGTACCTTGGAGTTTTTCATTTCTTCAGCATCTTAAATATGATGGTATAAGGTTGAAGGTTGAATTCATTAGAATGTAATCCAAATTGAAACATAAGGTGCAGGTTAAAAAAACTTCGAAGTTTTCAATTCATTTTATGATGTGGAAGTCGCAAGTGAGTGAACTTGTTTGAAGCGATTGAAGTCACTCACAGAGTCACAATTCATAACTTTGTCAACTGCAAAATTTTCTGATTTCCGCAACTCTACTATCTTGAAGTTACTCCGACTCCGACTCCCGACTCCGACTTCCGACCCGACTCGCGACTCCCGACTCCGACCTCCGAACTCCGGACCTCCTTGAAATTACCGACTCGCGACTCGCTACTCGCGCTCCCGACTCCGACTGCCAGCCGCTCTTCAAAAGTTTACCGACTCCACGACTCCACCGCTTTTCAAAAATTACCGACTCCGACTATAACTCCGACTCCACCCTCTTAAAAACTACCAACTCCCCGACTCCGCGACTCCGACTCCGACTCCGACTCCACAACCCTGCTACCTGCAACTTCTACCTTTTCTTTCTCCTAGAATCGCTTGTTCATTTAACCTGTGCCTATAAAGGGGAACTCTTCTCAACCCTTTAATTATCATCCAATTGCTTTAAACTCTTTCTTTTACGAAGTTTTCGAATCTCTTCTTAGCAGGAAAATTTAGAAACATCTTTCTTCTTCTTATTCTATTTCTGATCACCAGTATGGCTTCCCTTAGAAAAACTCTACATTTTTTTTCTTTTTTATTCTCTCTAACTCTTCATTTTATGATCTTCACCATTTCGGTGAATCTTCTGCTGTGACGCTAGACATATGAAAAACTTTGGATAGAGTATAGAACAAAACATAGATTTCTTAGCTTCCTTCTTTCGGAATCTACCATTCTCACTGATTTCCTTTCTGGCCATTGCGTAGCAGCCTTTACAGGCGGTCTTAATTCATCCTTTAAATCTATCACTGTTCTATCCTCAAATCTTTCTATATTCATTAATAATCTTCTATCTATTGCCTCATCGCCTATCCACTCGTATGATGACTATTCCATTCTTCGTTACTCCTTTCAGTTTAAAAGAAATCGCTCTCAACAGCAAATACCTAATGTTAGGAACGTGTGACTTCTAAACTTTCTCATGTTTCTAATGTAGCAGAAATAACATGGTTGGTCTCAATACCTCAAAAGATCTGTCCCTCCATCTTTCTCCTGGACATAATCTTCCACACAATTAAAACATCCTGTATGAGAGCACATAACTCAAACCCTTCATGTCTTCCGAATTTATTCACCCCACTCCAGCAGTTTGCACTGTGTAGGGGCGTCGTTCTCACCCTGTATGGAGTATGCTCCATATTTCTGGGGTGGTCTCAATCACACTACACTTCTTGACGGTGTAGAGCCTAGTGTCTTTTGCCTTATCACCTCTTCTGCTCTTGCTAACTCTCACCAATGATTTTCTTGCAGATTTGAACTGATAATTTATCTTCTTTATCTACAGGTAGTTAGTACGGAAGTGCTCGAGGAATTTTCCACTGCGTGCACCCTTTAGAGACCCCTCGTAGCATCAAATGGGGTGTGTTGCACATGTTTGTTTGAATTAGCAACTTCCAGACTAGTCGCTGCGGTGCCTCCTCTTTCTGCACCTCGGTCGTGTTCTTCTAAGTTGCATCTTTCTGTCTTTCCTACAAAATTTCATCTTTTCTCTTAAAGCCCGCGTTCTGTGCGAATGCTGCGTATTTGCATTAGTTGGAGGTTTTGTTGATTTACACCCCCCTGAATGGCTTTGACCGTAGCGTGGTGATAACTGTAGAAAAACGCCGGATAGCTGTCTGCCCTCTCTGTAAACGATCGGAAATGACACATGTTTACACGGATCCTGGTTTGTAACGTACGCTTGTGGGGACCGACAAGAGCACTGGCCAGGACGGAGGAACTGGTCACTCTATGGGAGTGCCTGAGGGCGACCTGACCAATTGTCGTCCACGTTTTGCCCAAGTCTCCTGAAACCGACGAAGGATTCGACGACGTCGATATTTACCCCGAGTTCTGAGCCACCTTCTCTGAGAATTGGCCTGCTTCAGACAGTTGATAACCTAATTGGCACGTTCTCTTCTTCATGACGATTCTTCCATGGGACAGTGCTTGCAAGCTACGACTTAAGCATAGGTTTGTGTCGTTAGTTTGGTGGGTCTTGTCCATCCTGTTCTCCGTAGGAACGTATCTTGCGGATTTCGAATGGGTTGGTGTCTTTATCGATCGCCTTTAGTTCCATAACACATGGGTGTGTTACATACGGTATGAACACGTCCGAAAGTTAGGTATGCTCAAATAAGAACCAAACCCTAATTCGTAATCATTTCCAAAAATGTAAAGAGTTATACATAGTATTTAAAGGGTGCATCAGTTAAATTGGTCCGCTGAGTTTATATATATATTTATATTATATATATTATATATTATATATATAAATATATATATATTAATATATATATACTAATATATATATATATATATTATATATATATATAATTATATAATATATACATGATAAGAAGTAAAGGCTTAATAGGGTACAACGTTAGAATATGTGTCGTCTTAGGGTAACAGCGATCAAAAAGTTTGGAGACGCTGATCTAAACTATGAATAATGCTAAAGACTATTGATTTTCACATGCAGGGTAGCATGTTCATTGCTGGCGAAAAAATTTTAGAAGGTAGGTCAATAGAACAACAGTATAGTTTTTCATAATTTGCAGTAGGGGATGTTTTTTAGACAAAAATAAAAAAACAAAAAAAAAAATTAGGGGGTTCTGGAAATCGCGAAATAGATGAGTCAATGGTTTGGAAACGAAAATATAATGGAGGGACGATTCCAAAAGCAGGGTAAAGGAGAGTTGAAAGATGAAAGTTCGCAATGTTTTTTTTAGAGCTTAGATAAAGAAGTGGAACTTGTTGTTCGGTATAAAAGAAACGTCAATTGAAGAAACAACAAGAGTGCCAGACACTGGAGAGGGTATCAAAGACTTAGAAAATGGCAAATACAAGCATGAAAAAAGTAAATACTTATTAAGATTTGTAAATAAAGAGACAAAACAGCAACTAAGAAAATAGAAATGATTGGGGAAATATTAAGTATAGAAAACTGAAAACCAACACTAATGGACTAAACTTAATCTAACGCTAATAGACCACATGACACGGCCAGCCTAACTACCAAGCCATCTCAATTAATCCTGACTTAACCTACTAGATCACCATAACGTAAACCTAACCTCATTTGCGACCTAACGTGACCTAACTACCTACATCACCTAACGTAAACCAATTTAACTAAACTAATCTCTTTCTCTTATTAAAGAAGTAACAAATTTAATTCAATTTCAACTACATTCCTCCAATCCTAGTGGGAGCTCGTCGCAAGTAAAAATATCCACCCAAGTCTTCACAAGAATGTGACGTCATCACTGTGTATATCGTCGTTAAATGGATTCATACCATGGCCAGGCTCACTAACTTCGACATTCCACTACTATTATGCACTTTCTCTCCCTCTGCCAAACACACATTCTAGCATGGTGAAAAATACATTAGGGGGTAACAAATACAATTGATTGGCGCGGGTAGGTGCATTCACTTATACAGAAAACCCCTCGGTCTTGGTATATATTGCACCATGCGCGGTAACCCTGTTTGGCCCCTAACGTTCGAGTGCGAGCGGAAGGAACCGTAGTAATGCTCTTTCTTTGGAACAGTAGAAGTATTCTCGTTTCTCTTTTTGTCTCGTCGTAGCGTAGTGGTCAACACTTGCACGCTCATCTGCTAAGGTCCAGGATCGTATACTATAGCAAGGTGAAAATACATTAGGGTGGTATGACAAATACAAATTTTGTAATGCAGGGTATTGGCAAATTTCAACTAACAAGTAATAACCCCCGGTCTTGGTATTATTATTCACATTGCGCGGGTAGCCTGTTTGGCCAACGGTTCGAGTTGCGAGTAGGAGGAACGTAGTAATGCTCTTCTGGACAGTAGAAGTATGCTCGGTTCTCTTTGTCTCGTCGACGTAGTGGTCAACACGCACCTCATCTCAAGGGTCAGGATCGTAGCCTAGCATGTGAAATACATCTAGGGGGGTAGTTTACAGAGATACAAATTTGATTGCAGGGTATTGCATTTCACTAATACATAATAACCAATAGTATATATTATACTATAATATGATATATATATATAGATAATATATATATATATATATTATATTACTAATATATATATAATATTATTAACTATTTGGTCGAAAGAGTTCGTAGAGTGACTGAAGGACTGATTGGTGAAGAACAGGTGCGTTTAGAAGTGGTGAGGATGCGGGGATCAAATCTTTACATTGAGAGACAAAAGATTTGAAAAATGAAAAGGGAGAAAGAATAAATTTGTAGTTAGGTTATGGATTTGGGCACAGTGTATGACTAGGATTAAAGGGAGCTCTATGGCTAGGGTATAGTGATATTTAGTGTTAGGGAAGGTCTGATGGAACAAAATATTTTATTGACGAAGTGAACGGGTGTGTAGAAAAATGGAGTCGAAAGTGAGTAGTTTTAATATTAATAGCGGGAGTGAGGCAGGGATGTGTTGATGTCCCTTGTTATCATTTGTAATAGTGGATGGGGTTTATAAAGAAGTTGAGGTGGGTTGCAAAGATGGTGTTAGAATGTTGGAGATGGAAAAGTGGAGGTGCCCATCTATAGACGCGGATGGATTTTGGTTTTGTTAGTGAAATCTGAAAGAGGATTTGAGAAGGATCGGTAGAGAGATGTGCAGGGTGGTAAAGGTGGAGGGTGTTGAAAAGTATATGTAGATAAGAGATTTTGGTTGTGAGCGAGGACAGTCCTCGTGTGGCAGTTATGTTAGATGGTGAGCAACTAAAACTTATCTGAGTTAAATATTTTGAATAAATTGGATGATGAAAGGAACGATGTTGCAGGTGTAAGTAGGAAAGTGTAAATGGAGGAAGGTGGCTGGGCAATTAAATCGTTGGTCTTGAGTTGCGCTAGGTCTTAACAGTGAGGGTAGTTGTTTACCGTGTGTTAATGTATATAGTGAGACTATGGTCGGAATAAGAGGTATAGATCTAAAGTGTCAATGTGTTCAGATGACAATCTAGAAAGTGTTAGGTTGTGAAAATATTGAATATATGAGAATGAAACGTATTGATGAAGCTATGTGGTGTGGAAAGAAAGGGGTACAATGAGAAATAAATGAGAAGTAAGTTGAGGATTGTTGGTCATGTGAAAGGACGGATGATATTGGTGGTTAAGCAATGTATAGTGGTGAGTGTGCTGGGATCGACCGCTGGGAAGAACCCGAAGAAAAAGTGATTGAGTCAGTAAAAGGAATGGTGGAGAGAAAATTGTAGTTAGCTAAGAGGCGATAAGAAAGGTACATAATAGAAGAAGGCGGGGTTTTGTAAAGGGTATGGTTGTGGCAACCTGGGCAAAAAAAAACATATGATAAAAAACGGAAAAAAAAGATAAAAAAAAAAATTGGCCCCTAGTGAGGGTCGTGGCGGTCCCGTAAGCTCATAGGGGGACTTTTTGTCTGTCGACGGTTGTCTCACTAAAAGTATAAAATTGAAAGAAAGGTCCAGCCCTTACCGCGCCCGGTAAGGCTGGGCTTTCTTTTCGACTGGTCATATTCTTCTACTATTGTCTATATAGTAATATATATAAATATATATATATATATTATATATATATATAATATATATATATATATATTATATCCTAACATATATATAGTATATATATTAATATATTTGCTGTGTGTGTGTGTTTGTTTGTGTGTGTGTGTTGTGTGCTGCAGCAGTAATCGTAGGCTAACGCTAGAACAAAGGAAGAAGGAAAGAAGAAACTGTGGTGTTACTCCAAATTATTATTTTGAGTGGGAAGGTTTTAAAACCGTGTGGGACAGCATACAGATAGAGGCGACTGCACTCCCTCACATCAACTTAATGACTTGTACTTAACTAAACTCAGTACAATGCCTATATATAGCTTACCTATAAAAAAAATACATTATTATATATACGTACATACATATTATATCTAAAAATGTTACGCTAACACTTAAATATTCTATCTAGAATTACTATTCCTGCTTTGTAATTATATTAATATATATATTATTAGTATATAACATATATATATATACTATAATATATAATTATATATATAGTATATATAATATATATATAATAAATATATATATATTATAATATATATAGATTGATATAAATATATATAATTGTATAATATATATAATATTATATATATAATTATATATTTATAATATATATTATATTAGTTTATATAATCATAAAATCGATATATATAAATATATATATATATATATAGACATTAAGTAGTCTATTCAAGTGTGAAATTATGTTATGGTTTGATGGTATTTAAAAATCTTTAACTACTATATTTTTCGATAAAATAATCGTAGTAGTACATTCGATAAGAAACTTCTAAAATAGTTTCCTGTTTTCAGTATATATTTCTAATAGAAGCATTAACTCTATATTAAATATAATTAGAATATATATATATAGTATATTATAAAATATATACAATATAATATATATATATTATATATATTATATATTATATATATAATATATATATAATATAATTATATAGATATATATATACATATATACTATATTTTATTATATCATAATATATTATATATATATATATAATATACTATAATATATATATATATATATAATATATATAGATATAATATAATATAATATATGAATATATATATATAATAATATATATTATAT
Source organism: Trachelipus rathkii (assembly GCA_015478945.1). Classification (NCBI taxonomy): domain Eukaryota; kingdom Metazoa; phylum Arthropoda; class Malacostraca; order Isopoda; family Trachelipodidae; genus Trachelipus; species Trachelipus rathkii. The sequence continues at coordinate 15,142 of JABUQX010057662.1, forward strand.
ATATATGTATGAGCTGCGTAAATACCGACAACATGCACAAAACGACGATTCACCGAAAAAAATCACAACATAAGTAATTCATGGAAAACACAATTCAACGAAATGCCAAAAAACCTATTCACCAACTTACACAATTTACCTAAACTTAAGGCTATTATTGCTGACAAAAATTCTATAATGTATGCTGTAATAGTACCATAGTTACTTCTGACTTCTCTGGCAAATTAAGGCGCATATAAGAATATACTATATTATATAAATATATATATATATAATATATATATATAGTAGAATAATATATATAAGATATATATATATAATATCATATAAATATATATATATATATAATATAATATATAACTATAATAAATATTATATATATATAGTATTAGACAGATTACCACAACTTACAGGGCTGGGCCCTTTTTAAGGATGGGGCAGAAAATAAAGCACAGAAAACCCAGCCAAGTTCAAGCATAACGGAAATCTTTCTGGTGAGCGCAAACTGGGTTTTAAACAGATGAATTTAAGTAAGGGGAAACACAGAAGAGTGCAATTATTGCACAAAACAGAAGTGGCGGAAAGAAGGAAACGCAGCGGCACGGGATCTCGTGATCTCAAAATTCCAGAAACACACACTCATATATTCTACTTGAAAAGATATTCAAAATGTATATATCTCCATACCATGTAACTATCAGGAGCAGGAAAATTTTTCATAATCATTTTTTATTAATATAAAATGCAGAATGTTTCGAAACACACAAAACCCATCATCAGCTAAATAAGCGATGAATTGTTATACTATATAAAAAACCTAATTAAACCAATAAATATTATAAGTAGGTTTAACGAAGAATACTGGATTATTATACAAATGACATTAAATGAAAATTTATAGTTAACCAACACTACAAAAACTGTTCCAAAGAAAGTGACAAAAACTGTCAAGAATAATTTTTGCAATTATTTTTTTTATTAGAAAAATAAATTTGTGAAGAGACTTATAATGTCTCTATGTTGAAAATTTTGTTGTAATATTTTTGTAATATTGTTCCTAGGGACATGCAGGATACTACCTGGTAATAGCTACAGAGTAATAAGAAAATGAAATGTCAAGAGAAACGCCATTCATTTATCCAAAATCATATTGAGTTAGTTACTTGCGCAATTGGTTTAGCTACATATTTTATATTGCATATTAATTTAGTACTCTTTATTGCTTTTATCTTAGTTTTAATCTTAATATTTATCTTATGATGGGTGTAGTGCGACTTGATAAAACTTGGAAAGTTCAAAAAATAATAAATTAATAATAAAAAATAAATAAAAGTTTGTTCAATTAGAATGATATAAGAAAGTTCAAAACTTATTTATAGTGTTCATAAAATCAATGAAGACATTCTCTCTCTCTCTCTCTCCCCCTCTCTCTCTCTTCCTCTCTCTCTCTCATTTCATTTCGCATGAATATTCAAACTGTACCGTACGTTGCTTTTCAAGGTTCTTATTACCAATAAAACACACCAGTATAATGAATTGAAGAAACCAAACTTAACATTTATACAAGATTTACATGACTCATAGATTAAATGAAAATTTCAACATTTTAAGTATAAAAAACAGATTGACCACGGCCGAATCTCAAGAAGTGAGGAGTTCCCCTCCTCGCCTAAAATAGGAATATGTTCACGAGGTGTAAGCTTTTAAAATCAGGAATGGTACTGAGTATAGCCAGTCACAAGGATGATATATGTTAAAGGAGTATATACAGTTGATCTTTGGCATATTAAATGACGAGAAGTTGACACATTACAAAAATAGTCGGGTATACAATAAAGTGGCAGGATGTGTAATCTGAGAGCGGTCTCGCATCTGAGGAATATGAGTGAAAAATAAGATTTTTATGACGGAATTATCACACTCATCTGTCAATTAATGACAAGAAGCTCGAGAAGATATATCACGCGTTTTGAGAATCCTAGGTGGTAAGTGGTGTGATTTTTCGAAAGAATACATGATTTCTCATAACACATTGGTTAGTTATAGAATCAAGAGATGGCTTACATTAGTAAAAATTTTTGAAGACACTCCCTCTTTTAAGAAATTATATCTGGAAATTAATATAGCAAGGATATAAATAGGCTCGAATAGAATACATCCTCGAATTATCGTGCCTTATATATATCGCAGAGCGATGCGATATATCAGATTCAACAAAAACCAATGATATAGGAGTGGAACGTGTGAATAACAGGTTTCTCCATCAAATTATGATGATAGATTGTACGTTGCCTCTTATGCAATAAAGCCCTGTATCTGAATATGACAGTGGGGAGCGGTATAATAGATATTGATAAGGTAGATAGTTGCTTAGTCAGTTCTTGCCTATCAAAGAATGAACAATTGATAGTTGAAATATGTAAATAATATAATAATCATTAAAATAAATAACCAATAAAAAGAGAATACACTAATAAAAACGAAAGAATACCGTAAATAAAAGATCTTTAATAAAGCAAAATCAATTTTATATAATTAACAAATATTCACTAAATGTTTTCTAAAAAAAATAATTTATACAAGTAATTCAATCAGCAAAAGAAGAAGAAAGAAACCTTCCTAGACATATGATTGGTGGACGACTATAGACGTTCTTAACACGGATATCTTTCATTCATAATATATTTTTGTTTATAGTAAAATTTAAACGTTAAATAAATTTGAACTTATTATAAGCCAGATACCATTCACAAAATTTAAATATATATCTAAATAGGAATTGGAGGTCTATATAAGTGTTTAGAATTTTAAAATTTTCTAATCGATTACATATACACATAAAGTAAAATTAGTGAGCACACTCTGCTCCCCTGATGTCTATGCGTCAGCGATATTAAGCAAGTTAATGAGCGGTTGAAATAAAGCTCTCACCAAAAATTTGTGAAGTCAATCAAATTCAAAGAAAAAGAATAAATCAACTTTTATAAGAATTTTAAATTTTTTTACTAAATCTCATTGTTACGTATACTTTTATCAGTACTAAAACTTTCCACTTTTGCGACTAGAGTAAATAAATATCAAACTAAAAATAGAATTGGGAAATATATATTCACCAAAAAGCATAAACATATAAACGAATCAGAAATAATAGGAGTAATTAAAGTAATAATTAATAATAATACATAGCATTAATATACAAAATAAAATTAATGAATACAATATGAATCTTGTCTCACTCAGTCAACCAATTAACAACGGATAATCAAATTTAAAAGGGTAAATACGAAAAAACTTGTTAGAAAGATTGGTTAAGAGAAGAGCGTCAAAAAATGGTGCTGATGCGTGCAGAAGCTCTGCGTTAACCTAAACTTTGATGATTATAATTTATAAATTTGTGTGAAAAAAATGAGGCCTCAGCATCAAAAAATAAAGTCTCCCATTATTTGTAGTTACTAGACATAAGAGTGTCACCGAACACGTTTAATATTTTCTTTGTTAAATGAATAGTAATCCCCAATATCAAATACAAAGTGCTTCGGTCATCAAATATAAATATAGCATGATGTCAGTAATATAGACAAATAGGCTCCTGAAATATTTAGGCAACTCAGAACCTAAGATCTAATAGTGTAATTACTCAGTTTCGAATTAGGACCTTACTGAGAACCACTCAGCAGACTCATAGATTGAAGAGTAATTAGAGCAACACACAACACAGTATAAATAAAGTAACTATATAAGAAATTTTATAACTACAAAAAATAATCTAATTGATTTTCTCTAAACAAGTGTTTTTAGACTGAAAACAATAATTCTAAAAACAGACCTGTAAATAAAGAGGTTGGTTGTATTCCAATGGGGGTAGACAATAAAAGTTCATAAAATGAACTTGCTACGAAATTGACTCATATATTCAAAATTTGTAAGTATGTTATAGGACGTTTACATTAGAATTATAGAATAGAAATATGGGCCTTACAGTAAACGCTTAAGGGCTAAATGTATTAAAATATAAGAGGTGAACCCTCCTATTAAAAGGAAATATAGGTTATCTAGTCAAAACTTAACATTAATAAATTATTATATGAATAAGTAATGATAATCATTTTAATATTTATAAGTATATAGGTATTGATTATCAATAATGTGTTAAGTTCAGCGTATAATAGCAATAGGGACGTTATCAAGAATAGTAGCAGCCCAGACACCCGTATGAATTAAAAACGTTTCGTAAGTTTTTAAGAAAAATATAGAAAATGATCTAAATTCCTATAGAACATTCACATAATGTCACACGATAACATTTATAAAAAAGAAGAAAACAAAAGATTCATAATAATATTTAAAGAAGAGAAAAAGTCTCAAAATCGTATAGTCACAAAAATTTGGTGATATAAATGACAACGTTTGTCTCATTATATCTTAAACAGCTCCCAAACACGTATCCGAGATTCCTCATATTTATCGCACTTTTACGCATATATGAGCATATTTAAAACAAACAAATTGGAGAGAAAGGAACAGCCAATATAGCACCAGAAGTATAGTTTACTATAACCATAAATGAGAGAAAAGACAAGTTAAAAAAATTTGCAAATAGTAATTCACATGCTAGCCAGAACTAGAACTCAAAAAAATATATACAATATAACAAGACTAGTCAAGAACACTTTAGAAACTATATAAATTATTAATACAATTAAATTAATCTAATGAGAAGAAGTAATAATAAATATAGCTAAATTTAATATCAAATAATCTCAAATTAGATATAACTGGTATCATATGTATAATACAGTAGAAAATATTCATACTCGATCAATTATAAAATTTTCACCTAACTAAAATTTCACTCAAGAAATACAGTACAGTAAAAATAAAAAAATAAAAGGAGTTGCTAAGTAAAACATTATTTTGGGTAAATATCATATAGGTAAATATGATAAATTTCATATGAATTAATAAAATAGTATAAGAGTTTTCACTTATACACTATTTATTTTGATATTGTTACCCATAAAATATAAATTTAAGATATTGAAGATATTTGAAATAGAAGATAATAAAAAAATAATACCGACATTTGGAACGTAAATATAAAGGTGACAGGTGAGAAAGTTCAATACAAGTTACTTGCCCATAAAAACTCAGCTAATTAAAGAAAGTGTACAATAAAACCCTCTTATTAATATAACAACTAATGTTTGTTCTGTATGGATGTGAGGCCAGATAATGCAGTTGAAACACAGCACAAGTAAAAATGTAGCCTACTCTACGCTCTATGTAATGTGGAATGAGAATTCCAATAACACAGATGATACAATAGCACGAGCCTCAAAACTTGATGGTCACTGTTGATTGTAAAATGAACCAAGTGTAGATACAGAATGCATCGGAAATTGTTAAAACGTATTTGCTTGCCTGTGGAGTCTAAGGAAGTAAGATCGTCAATAGAACGAATAAGTGAGATGGAATTTAAAACAGTACTAACAAAGCAATTATTGGTTTAAACAGCGGTACTGAGTCGCTATTGAAAATATATACAACCTAAGCCTACATTGATAATGATGTTGGTATATAAAATTTAACTGATTTATCATTGTATAAGTGAGTAAGTATATCCTATTCAACTGATAACTAGTACCCCATATTTAGAAGATGTTGCCTAGTTGACAGAACAGCGTAAATTAAGAGTGATGGGCTCGACTTTAGGGTATGAATAATTATTTTACGAAGATGTTAAACCTTTGGATATAGATTATCCGCTCGGACTGATAAATAAATAGAAAACGTATTATTTGTCATGAGATAAAATAAATCAGTGCAAACCGCATAAATTGATTAAACGATTATAACGATAGTCAATCATGTCCAGAGTGGCCTTCCCTGCATTTACTTTGTAAGATCAAGTATTGATGATCATAAAGATAAATACAAGAATGATAATTAGTTATATACTTATAAGTTATAAGTTCTTGATATTAGAGAATGAGTTAGAAATATTATAGAACATTGATAGTCACGTGTACTATAGTGAGCAGTAATATGTTAATGCTAAGGACTACTAAATATAGAGAAAATTACTATTTATTTTATTAACGAGAAAATGCAACAAATCCATACAATATATGTAAAAAATAATGAAGGAATGTAAGGCAAAAGTTAGATGAATGGAAATAAATTTAGAGTTTGGCTCTCAGTTTTAAAGCGTCATTGTTATTATTTCATAAGAAAATTTCTTAAATTAGAAAAAAATATAATTACATTAAATCAATATTTATATATACATAAACCATGTTATTTATTTAGTATCTACGTTTTGTGGAACTTATACGCTGAAATAAATATAGTCCAGAACACTATTACTGAATAAAGAATAATTGTTTACTGGGCATCGCGATAGACCCGTATGCAGTATGACAAAACAATGTAAACCGAGTAAAAACTGGACTTACAAGAAATTATTCGACTTTGTATTGAATGCTGGATGTTAGTTACCGTCCTAGTACTGAACTAGAATCAGATCTATAAACTACAACGTATAGGATCGTAAACAGAATTTTATTAGCAGATGATGAATTTGCGGTACCTTTTACATTATACTTAACAGCGGAAAAATTTTGATAGTGATAGACTACATTTATGATTAAAGTCTCCAAAAAATAGCACCGAAGTTCCATATTATTTTCTTTAAACATCTCATTATCTCTACGCTCTCATCTCTCTAATAATAATGATGAATGAGCATTAGTAATTATGAAAGCCACAATAAGGAGACAATAAGTATTCTTTCTGATTTGAATAATAGTTTATTCAGGAGAATAAATGCATTCCAAATAACTCTTCTTCCTTTTTATTTAGTAATATTCACTTATGATCAAGTTAGTATAGATTATATAATTATTACCTATTTTTTTATTATCGATAGCAGGATCATCAATGGATATTTTAGTTTTGAGGAATGTCCTATTATCAAATCCTCCTAGCATAGACCAATCATAGATTGAAGGTGCAATTCGCTTAACCTTGCTCAAATCTATTTCTATATATCCGTCTAATAAGTTATATAGTCTAAATATTTAAAATCTATAACAATGTGTAGCATCAAGAAATTCCACATTAAGAAAATATTGATTTTTAAGAACTTTATATATATTAGCCTTTTACACGTACTTGCCACCGCATAAAAATCTGTAACCTTTATAAGAGAAAAATCGGTGGTTTTTCTTAGCCAACATTCATCTTCAACAATTGCATTCTCTATTTACAATACTACTCTTATACTAACAGGTATTGAACAGCACTAATTACTCTGATAGCTTCGCAATATAATATTACTCAACAAGATAATTTATACATAATACCAATAAAAATTAATAAATAGATATATTAATAATAATAATAATAATAATTCAATCTTGGAATTTGTTCATGAAGAATGATCCATTCACTAAGTTGCATATTTTTCAACGTAGAGACTCATTTAACTACTGTTCTTAGAATCACAAAGTATACATTCCAGACCTTTTACATTAATGCAATGAATATAATGTACTCATATAAGATATCTATATAGTGAGTATTGAGCTACGATGTTTGGAGTTTTTACGCAATGTTCGTTAGCGGCCAGATGTACACCATGTTGAATACTCTGATTCGGCAACAACTTTGATTCATTATCTGTTTATTTATCCACAGAAAACAAAAAGCATTGTCTTTTACAATAGGATCAAGAAGTTCAATATAATAGAGCTAAGAAAAAAAGATTACACTAACTATTTCCACGCATGGCAAACACTAATGAAAATCATTCCGAGTTAGTAGATGATGATTTCTGTTCATGCGACAATGACACGAGAATCATGAATAATATTGTATTAATAGGCAATAATCACAATGCTATATCTCAGATTTTGGAAAGTGAGTTTTGAAGTTTATTTTATGTAGACGTTTAGAACAAAAGATATATATATAAATACAAAAGAATTCATTAACATTTTTAAATTGTATAAATATGATATTCCATCATCATTCACTAGGAGGAATGAGCCAATGGTCTCCAATATCACATATGATGAGAGGATATGAAGATCCAATCACATGCCATATATCTTTACTTAAACATAGGAAAGAATGTTATCAATGTTCTTACCAACAAAATAATTACGTTAAATATATTAATATTAAAATTCCAAACCAAACAGAAATTCAATCATTATTAGAAAACCCCCATTCTTTGGATATTGTACATTTATCCCCTCCAAAAAGATATGTAAGAGATGCGGTGACTAAATCCTTAGAAGAAAATGTTACAAACCCTAAAATTCGCAAATAGTAAGATTATTACACTCCAGAAACAAAATCATTATTTATAAATAAACTTTGGAGTTCATCTCCGATTTTTGCAACGGAATTCCGAAGTGTACAAGTGCTCACGTATAGGTATAGCAGGGAACATATCCACCAGATTAACCAATACTAGTACTTTAACTCGCATAGCTACATGAAATGTGAATGATGGTATAGAGAAAATAATGAAGTGTTTAAATGATGAGATTATAAGAAAACAACCCTATGTCAAAAGTAGATTAAGCAATTCTTTAAACTCGTTTGGTGTAATCAACAAATTTAAGTGTTGAGTAGACATTTCTAATGAATTAAGACTTCTTACTTGGGGAAAACCAATATATGGCGTAACTACACCTTTTCCTGGAGAACAATTAAGAAAAACACCAACTAGCTTCAGTAAAGCTTCAGGTTACATATCAGTTACATGTGATAGGTTAAATCCAACGTTGGATTCAAATTATTATACAACATTTAGAGGAAATTATAATCCATATTTTGGTAGTGAAACTGTGGAAAAGGTCATAAAAAAACGTTCATTAAAAATTGACATATTAGGATTAAGTACTGAGATAAGAAGATTGATTACATTAAAAGCATGGGCAGGAACTGAAAGACTAAATAGTTATCTACCTTTATTACAAGATCAATTTAAAATAATGAATAATGATATTAAGTTAGATTCAGACTTGCTGATGGATCCAAATATGGCGTATATTGATCGGGGTACAGTTGACCATAGATTGCAGTCTGCTCACCATAGTAGAACATATCTAAACATAAGAAATAAAATCTTCTGATAGAACCATTGTTTATCATTCAATCATAATATATATCATAACAATATGCCCTAAATTATTCACATTTTTAAGAACAAGACAATTGTATTGGTTGTATTAGACCAGTTCCTGATGAAATTATAAAACTTGATTATGATTCAAGTTCTGCTTGTATTAGTAACTTCCCATTAAAATCAAGCATCAATTTAAGAATATTATTCGCTATGTCAAAAAATCAGGCTTTAGGAATTTTATTAGGATATAAGTTAGGTCATGCAGAAAACTACAGTAATGTTATATGATTGTTATAATCCAATAGAGTTTAAAGTTACTAAAACAACAACTACTATCTTAAACTTAAATGAGTTTAAAAATTCTAATTTAATTTATTTATTTTCATCAATAAAATTTCATTAAGGATTAATTCCTATTCTAAATAAGCTTCAGTTATCTATCAGATTGTAACATCTCATCATCTGATACTTGCAGGGATGGTTCAAAAAGTTGTTAACTTTTTTGGTGTACCTTTACCAACTCAAAGAAGTTTTCTTTCAGATAAAATGTTTTCAGAATACTTAACAGTGCAACTAATTAATTTTATAAAAGACACTAGATTACAATGGATAGTAACAGATCAAATTTTTAACCAAATTTTTTTTCTTTTTTTTCCATTTATGCTGTCGGTTCGAGGCTACTAACCTCCGCTTTAAAATCTGGGTTCTTGTACTTACTCTTCAACTTGGTAATGCTACAAGGACCAGTCAGTTATATTTTTTTTCCCTGTTAATTCTTCCAACAGCATAAATTTTTAACAAATTTTTTTGTTTCCTTAGATAACTTTTCATTGGAAGGATGGTAATAAGACTTTATTCATTTTTTTAACTTTCTTTATGCTGAGTTTTGGCAGTACTTGTTTGACTTTCCCTCACCTTTTTTCCATTCGGTTCTTCTACTCAGAAGTGCTTCAATCTGGATTGAAGGTTATGGAACATCTAAACAAATCGGTATCATGTTAAGTTTACCCCTTTTTTTATTCTTGAATTTCATAATTACCTAATTCCTCTTTGTCTCAAGATCTTGTCACTACACATTTTTTTTTTTTTTTTTCGTTTTTTTTTGTCGTGGGAAATTTAATGTCGTGAATTTTTTTCATTTATTCATGACCAGTTTAATTGATTTGTAATACTATAATCTCCCTTCCTTTAGCTATTTAAATTTCCGTTAAAAGCACCGTTTGAGTTTTTGCGTCTGGCAGGACCATTTTTTTGTTACAATCTGTGGTGAGTAAAGATTTTTAAGCTATTAATAGTTGAAATTAATTTGGAAAATTCTTTGAAGTTTCATTACCTTTTATTATATTAAGTTTCCCTTTTTTTAGTTCCCTTGTTCATTTAAAAGTATCGTAATGTACGACGACATTTTCTAATTTACCACGAAAAACTGGAGTTGCACTCCTATGCGATCTCATTACGGAGGACTTGTTGTTACGGTGAAAGCAGCTTGGGCACAAATATTAAAAATTCTGTCAAAGGAACCATCACGGATCCCAACCTCATGCAAATAATTAGAATATTTCGTGATTTTTGAATTTTCCAAACTGAATTTGAGGTCGGCAATGATGATGGTATCATTATGATTGAGATCTATGGGCTGCTCACTAGGTATTTTCAAATCATTCAACAATGTTGAATTGTTTTTGTTTGTTTGTAATGTAAGCCTTCCCAGAATCAACTTTTACAGAAGAGTAGAAAACTCTTAGTTTAGAAACATATTCTTTAAAGATAGAATTTAGTTGGGGAGCTTTTTGAAAATTACCGTTCGGTCATCTTTGCGAACTCTAAATGGGGTTTAAAATTTCCGCGAGCTTTTTGCCCTTTTTTTACTCGTGTATGAAAGATGTGCCAACAGTCTCTTAAGGACTATTTTTTTTTCTTCTTTTTTTTACTTTGTTCTTGTGAGTGAAAATGTGTCATTTGTCCCACAGACTATTTTTCCCTTGATCCTTTTCTTTCATGATTGAAGGATATTTCATAGATATTTTAAGTTTTATTTGTTAAGTAAAATTATTTTCCCCTAACTTATTAATAGTGATTGATGGTAGTGATTCTTTATTTATAATTATTGATTTTAATTGACCGATATCGATGGATATATATCTAAGTTTCGGTGGTAAAACCATTTCTTTGTTTATTTTAATATACTAGTTTCTAATATTTATTTTTTAAATTATTTGTAATGTGGTTTTTGGTCCTTAAAAGACTCGGACTTGATTTTTTGTAACGAATCTTTTGGTCAATATGATATAGTGATTTGTTTAAAGTTTAAATCATTATTTACGGTATTCTTTCGTTTTTATTAGTGTATTCTCTTTTTATTGGTTAATTATTTTATGATTATTATTATTATTATTATTATTATTATTATTATTATTATTATTATTATTTCTCCACTGCATGACAAGGGAATTTTATTTTTTCGATCAGATACTCCTCCTCTTTGTATTTTTTAGGTTTAGGAAGATGGGACATGGTATATTAAAAGATTATATAGATTTTAATTCAATTTTTAAAGATAAAACAGAATTGCATGATATAGTTGAAAAACATATTGTATCAGGAATTGTTAAGAAGAAAATAAGAACTAGTGTAATTTCTTTTAATGATTGGGAACAATTAAATGGTTTCATAAATCCTAAAATGACATATAAAATAAAGGAAAAATTGAATTTAATAGAAACAACCTTATTTATTCGGGCATTAGATAAGATACAAGAATTTTCCCTAATTAATTTTAAATCACATAGAAGACATTATGAGCCCTTTATCAGATTTTTCAAGATTCAAAAACTTAAAGATTAAGATAGAATTAGATAAATTAAGAAGCATGTTAAAAAATAACATGTCGGAAGTTATTAGAGAATTAGAAACTTTAACTATAGGGAAAATAATATCACAGGATCAAAAAAATCCCAATCATGTGTTGATTGACACCACATTAGATAGCTTCAAACAAATTTATCCATAGTTTGAAAATATGTATGTTTTTAAAGATTTAAATATGATAAATATGTCAGACCATCATTTACATTATTTATTAAACAGCAATGGATATTGGAAATTATTTGGACATCCTTTAATTGATGCGTCTGAAAGATTTAAGCAAACAAGAGAGAGGTGTTCTAGTTTTGAATTCCAAACTATACTTCCATTAATTGAAGTAGCATGCCAAATGAAAAAAACAATTGTAACTAATTATTATACAAAGAATAAGAAATGGCCTAATATTAAAGAAAGTAAAGATAATAAGCACTTTGGGAAATTTATTAAATCAAGGTCATGACCTACACCATCAGAATTGAAGGCTATAGGGTTGAAACCTGGTTAGAAAAGTTATATAGAGTAAATATATATATAATAATATATATATATAGTATATAATATATATATATACTCATATATATCATAATATATATAGATATATATATATATATTATATATATATTATATATATATTAAATAATATAATACATTATAACAGGGTTCACACTGAAATTTTGAATTTGAATTCCCTGACATTCCCTGACCAAATCCGCAAATTTTCCCTGACCAACGTGTTTGTTACTTTTGGTGTATGAAATTTCTATTAATCATTATTGCAGCCTATTTACTCAGTTCATACATTAACAATTATTGAAAATTTACTTTAGAAACTGTCATCAGGATGGATGATTTTAAAAAATATTTTATTTTTTTTAGTAATCAGCCTATACCTTCCCCATAGCCGTCACAACGCACTCCTTTTTTATTTTTCAAAAGTAACAGTTTTATTTATTACAAAAGAAATAAAAATTAAAAGCTTAGCTTAATGGACTAGGTGGAATAACGTCCACTGTGATGATCACAGAAGTTCTAAATGGGGAGATTTGGTTAACTTTTTCTTCTCAAGCATTGAATTTTGATTTTTATAGCGTCTCTTCTGTCAAAAGCTTTCAGTTTTAACATTTTTCTCTCTCTTCAAGGTTTCTATTGATCTGTATGGATAATTTTCTTTTTCAACCTTTTTTATTTAGTCTTCTTCTTGTTGGTTCGTTTTGATGCTTTGAGAATTTTCTTCATTCTCCTATGGGCAGCTCTTACATTTGTCAACCTTTATTGAGTGAGTATAGGAATTTATGAAATATTTCATGAAAACTTATAGCAATTGTGCACTGTTCTTTGAGAAGTCAGAACTATGTTCTTTCAGATTCTCACTAAAATTGCTTTATTTATAGAAAACCTCCTTCCACTGTCGCATTTTCCATGCGAAAATATCAGTCCTAAGTTAATAATTTGCCACAATCCACATAACATTGATTCCCAGGTACTATAGAAAAAAAAATAAAATCAAGTCTCTTAGAAAGAATCCACCATCCAAAATATTTTGAATTTTAACTTCAAGGTGGATAAGAATTAGCTTCACTGCAAGAAGTGTTTGTGCTTTGCTTTCTAAAAAATAGAGGGCAAAGTCCATGCGTTAATCACATGATTACATTCATCGGCCCCATTTTAAAATTTTGAAGCTACCGCACTATTCTGGAAACATTAATTGTTAAATGTTCCCCGTATATCTGCACAAGTATTAAAGACAGTCATTTATCATCCACCACTGTTTAATGCCATAGTATTATCAATCCTTACATCATCTTATGCCAAGAAAGATTGAAACGATTGATAAACTGAATTTTGGTTTGGTTATGAAGAGAACACTCAGGTCATTTACATCGGTGAGTATGATTAGAAGTTGATGAAATGGGGAAGGGTATAATTTTCAGTGCACACACTTTCACTAATATTTGTATTATTAGAGCACATAACGAAAATGTTTTTCGTTGGTCCTGCTAGTTTTGATTAAATTCAAATGAGATTTCCCTCTGAATGTGAAACTTTGGCTTGGCGTCCCATTGTTAGATAGATCAAAGTTCTTTTTCTTACTTACAGTATGCCTGGAACCATCAGGTCCTGTACCCACCACCTGATTTTTCTTCTCCATTCCCTTTACCTCCTATCACTGGCCGTTTGATGGCAATAACTTTGCTTGAAAGTCTTTTTAAAAGAAATAATAAATACCTTTCAACGCACAAAATACTAAATCCACTTGTTCAAACCTTCAAAAAAAAAAAAAAAAACACCTCAAAAAAGTATAAATCCTAAAAAAGAAAAAAGATAACAACAGATTAGTCATAAGTCATACAGTCTAAAAACACATCATACACCAATCACCTTCAATTCAAAAGGATTAACTTGGAACAACCTCTACGAACAGAATAGAAGGAATAGTAGGTAATAATGAACTACATATAGATACTAACACGATCGATGTAGAATTTTGGAGTCATTCCTGCCCATTCTTTTCATGTTTCATTTACAAGTTTTAATTTTTACTTCACAATTATACGTAAGGAAAAAAATCTATAAAAAATATGCAACTTGGCCATGGATCATTCTTCATATGTTTTGAAATTTCTAAATTTCCTGACTTTTTTGATTCCCTGACATTTCGAGCATATCTTAAAACGTTTTCCCTAACCTTTCCCTGACCAATTTTTTTTTCCCTGACTTCTCCAGAAAGTGTGAAACCCTGCTAATATATTATATATATATATATTAAGTATATATATATATATATTATTTATAATATATAATATATATATATATATTATAAATATATATATATATATATATAAGTTAGGTACTTTTAAAACTAAACATGCCTCTTGTAGATATGATTTCAGACATAGCTATGACCCCTTTGTGGCCATCTTTGGCCTCAATTGCTTTTGATAAATGCTCATTTATAAAGATTGATTACAAAAACCTAATTTATCATGTTTATATAAACTAGAGTGTATTATTGGACTAAATAAAGTTCCACAAGAAAAATACATTGAAGTAACAAAATTATTTTGAATGAAACGGGACATTACCTACTGAACATTGTCACTTTGTAATGTTACAAAGAGCTTGCAGAAAAAAATGTAAGGTAGAAGTTATGTAAACAAACATTTATGATACGCTGTGTACAAACTGTGACTGAGAAAAATCTTGCAGATACAATACTTTCAGATATGATCTACTAAACGATGTCCCTCACTGGAGTTGAAATTGACAATAGGTTGGCCCAATTCTCTTCATTGTATAATTATGATGATAGGTAAGAATATAGTTTTTATCAATTTAGACTTCTTTAAATTGAACAATCGCTTTCGTTATGAAAACACAGCTATGCCTTTTGCAATATTTTATGAGTATTTCGGAATGAAATATTTTTTTCAAAATTCTCACAAGATATATGTTTAAAGTCTTGTCACTTACCAACAAAG
Source organism: Trachelipus rathkii (assembly GCA_015478945.1). Taxonomy (NCBI): domain Eukaryota; kingdom Metazoa; phylum Arthropoda; class Malacostraca; order Isopoda; family Trachelipodidae; genus Trachelipus; species Trachelipus rathkii. Next base: position 30,625 of record JABUQX010057662.1, read on the forward strand.
ATTATATGATGGAAAGTTGCCAAATGATGAACCAAAAGGAGGAAGTAGTGGTAACAGATTTCATAGCGGTGGATTTGAAAGTATGAGGCAGAAAGGGTGGACGATCTTGACTATAAATGCTATATTAGCTCATACTTTCACAAATAATTATGTCATCACTACTCTTGGACAGGGAGATAACCAGGTAATATGTTTAGAAATATCATCAGATTTACCAAATGAATATGGTAAGTATTTAATGAGCCTTGAACGTTATTTATCAAGGTTAGGATTACCCTTAAACCTGAAGAAACTTGTTTCATCTGTCTTATTCTCATACAGAAAACATTTTTACAAAGGATCAGAAGTAGAAAATAGGTAATCTTTTCCAGATGGGAATGAATCTTTCGCAAGTATAGATGATGATTTCTGTTCTGAAATGACAGACAGAATCATGTGCAAGATCAAGTATGGGAATGAATCTTTCGCAAGTATAGATGATGATTTCTGTTCTGAAATGACAGAGACAGAATCATGTGCAAGATCAAGTATATCTCCAAAGCCATCACTAATTTTAGGTTTAATTATTCATGTAGAAATGTTTTAGACAATATATGGGATGATTCATTAACATTTTTAAATTGTATAAATATGATATTCCATCATCATTCACTAGGAGGAATGAGCCAATGGTCTCCAATATCACATATGATGAGAGGATATGAAGATCCAATCACATGCCATATATCTTTACTTAAACATAGGAAAGAATGTTATCAATGTTCTTACCAACAAAATAATTACGTTAAATATATTAATATTAAAATTCCAAACCAAACAGAAATTCAATCATTATTAGAAAACCCCCATTCTTTGGATATTGTACATTTATCCCCTCCAAAAAGATATGTAAGAGATGCGGTGACTAAATCCTTAGAAGAAAATGTTACAAATCCTAAAATTCGCAAATGGTTAGATTATTACACTCCAGAAACAAAATCATTATTTAAAATAAACTTCGGAGTTCATCTCCGATTTATGCAACTTGGAATTCCGGAGTGTATAGGTGCTCAAATATAGGTATAGCAGACAACTTATCCACCAGATTAACCAATACTAGTACTTTAACTCGCATAGTTACAGAAAATGTGAAAGATGGTATTGAGAAAATAATGAAGTGTTTAAATGATGAGATTATAAAAAACAACAATATGTCAAAAGTAGATTAAGCAATTCTTTAAACTTGTTTGGTGTAATCAACAAATTTAAGTGTTGAGTAGACATTTCTAATGAATTAAGACTTCTTACTTGGGGAAAACCAATATATGGCGTAACTACACCTTTTCCTGGAGAACAATTAAGAAAAACACCAACTAGCTTCAGTAAAGCTTCAGGTTACATATCAGTTACATGTGATAGGTTAAATCCAACGTTGGATTCAAATTATTATACAACATTTAGGGGAAATTATAATCCAGATTTTGAGAGTGAAACTGAGGAAAGGGTCATAAAAAATTGACATATTAGGATTAAGTACTGATATAAGAAGATTGATGACATTAAAAGCATGGGCAGGAACTGAAAGACTAAATAGTTATCAACCTTTATTACAAAATCAATTTAAAATAATGAATAATGATATTAAGTTAGATTCAGACTTGCTGATGGATCCAAATATGGCGTACATTGATTGGGGTACAGTTGACCATAGATTGCAGTCTGCTCACCATAGTAGAACATATCTAAACAAAAGAAATAAAATCTGATAGAACCATTGTTTATCAGTCAATCATAATATATCTCATAACAATTTCTTTTGTTTTGTCGTGGAGAAGTTTAATGTCATGAATTTTTTACATGCATTCATGACCAGTTTAATTGATTTGTAATAACTGTAATCTCCCTTCCTTTAGCCATTTAAATTTCCCATTAAAAGCACCGTTTGAGTTTTCGTACGTCTGGCAGGACCATTTTTTTGTTACCATCTGTGATGAGTAAAGATTTTTAAGCTATTAATAGTTAAAATTAATTTGGAAATTTCTTTGAAGTTTCATTACCTTTTATTATATTAAGTTTCCCTTTTTTAAGTTCCTTTGTTCAATATTTTCCTAAAAGTATCGTAATGTACGACGACATTAACTAATTTACCACGATTTTTATTCGAGGTTTGTGTTTCTTTAGCAAGGTCTTTGTCAATATATTTTGATGTTTCGGAGTTCATATTGTTTATTAAGTTAAAGTTATAGTACATTTCCTTTAATAAAGTTTATTTATTGATTATGTAACAATGAAACTTATTTTTTATATTCTAAAAATCCTTAATTTAGAATATTTTGTGTTAATCATTTCCAATCTTTTCATTTAAACGCTTTATTAGGCTTTTTGATGTTTTAAAATTAAATGTTTTCTTAACCAAAATCGAAGTTTTAGTCGTGTACTTTATTATGGTCGATAATACTGGTAAGCAAGAGTGCGAATTTATACAGAAGAGTAGAAAACTCTTGGTCTAGAAACACATATTCTTTAAAGATAGAACTTAGTTGGGGAGCTTTTTGAATATTACCGTTCGGTCATCTTTGCGTACTATAAATGGGGAGTTTAAACTTTCCGCGCGCTTTTTGCCCTTTTTTTACTACGTGCGTGTAAGATGTGTCAACAGTCCCTTATTAAGTACTATTTGCATTTTGACTTTTTTACTCGTGTATGAAAGATGTGTCAACAGTCCTTTAAGGACTATTTGTTTTTCTTTTTCTTCTTTTACTTTGTTCTTGTGAGTGAAGGTCGTGTTATTAGTCCCTTAGAGACTATTTTTCCCCTTGATCCTCTTCTTTCATGATTGAGAGGATATGTCATTGATTTTTTAAGGTTTATTTTTTAATGTAAAGATTATTCCCAAACGTTATTAACAGTGACTGATGTTTGTGATTCTTTATATTTATATTATTGATTTTACATTTGCGATATCGATGGATGTTTCTAAGTTTCGGTGGTAAAACCATTTTTTGAAGTAGGATTGTGTGAAGTAATATTAAATTAAATACTTACTTTGTATTTTTATTATTTATATGGTTATTTGAGTCGTCTTAATAACATACTTGATTTTTGACGAATCTTTGTCAGATTATATATGAAATTTGTTTAAAGTTTAAATCATTATTTACGGTATTAATTCTTTCATTTTTTTAGTGTATTCTCTTTTTATTGGTTATTTAATTATAATATATATATTATTATTATTATTATTATTATTATTATTATGTTATATTTATTTTTGTTTATTATTATTATTATTTATGTATTATATATTTTATTATGTTTTATTATTATTATTTATTATTTTTCTCCAGCAACGTGTGATTTTGTTGTTTTTTCGATCAGTTTAATCCACCCGCCTTTATATTTTTATGTTTAGAGATGGCGTGGTATGGAATAGAACATTCTGATTAGAAGGATTTTCACAGTTCAATCTTATCCTTACCTATTTTCAAGTCTTAGAAGAAGGGGCATGGTATGGGACTCTTAACTCCTTTCACTTTCCCAAGAAGGATAAATTTCCTTTGAAAATTTTTTTCCTTGTCGATAAAATTGGTAATTTATCCTTTATTGATAAAACGAAAAAGTTTTAAAAAGTTTTAATAAATCTGTTAACCTGGTAAGACATATTTTTATTATATCTATTTCCATTTAATTGGATCTTTAGTCTCTACGATTTATTATATAAGTTGCCCTTTGGCTGAAATGCCTTATTTTTTAATTTTAATTTATTACTGGTAAATGTTAGATTTGTTTGATATAGTAATATATATTATATATATAGTATATATATATATATATTATAATATATATATATCTATAATAGTATTATATATATTATAATAATATATATAATATTATATAATATATTATCTATATATATAAGTATATATAATTATAATATTATATATTATATATATAATATTTATTTTCTAATCATATTTATTCTAGATTTAATATTTTATATTTTAAATTTGTAAGTCATATTATTAGAATATTAATAATATTGATTTTTCAGATGAAAGAAAAAAAAGTGAAGACGAGAAAAGCTCTCACGCATATTCTTTTGATAAAATCTGTTTTTTTGAAAAAATATTTCAAATTGGAGGATTGCCACTTTGAACCTACTTAAGGCACGTTGGATTTTTTTTTCAGTGCTATCGTCGAAGTTAAATACATGTAGAATAGGGTCTCTATTCAACAGCTGACTGATGTAGGATCATGTGAGGAGAGACTGGGCGACAGGGTTATCAACACGGTCCTACATTGCATCGCTTGCTTAAACGTCTAATTGGATTGGGTATACCAGGTAGCTCAGAGGAAGAGCACTCACCTAACAAAGCGAGAGACCCATGCTCGTAACTAGTTGATTGGCTGAATGAGTTATTCTAGCCCTGGTTTCGTCCTATTCGGACGTAAAATCGACTACACCTCCTCCTTGAGTAGGGCTGTGCTCGTGTGAGCGGTGGTGTCATTTTGTAAATAAAAATATATATTTTATGTTGATGTTAACTAAATTTTTATTGAAAATGATATTTATTTTTGTGAAAAATATTCAACTGCCTATATACAACTAACTTTCTCGAAATATATACTGTATATAAATAAAAATATTTACTATCAAAACATTACGATGAGACCAAGTTGGCTACCCCTTGTTGTAGACCATCTGATATATTAATATATGCATACTTTTAGTTAAATTATTGTAGAATGTAGACTACATGATATTTTAATGTTATATTTTTTTTCAATTGTAATAATTAATGTACACCATCTCTATTATTTAAGATAAACTATTTTGTGGATCATCTTATGAAATGTCAATCTTTAATTTTTCTTTTTAAATGTTTTATAAATTACTAGTTCCACATTCCCACATCTATTATTTTTTTTATTATTCAACCATAATAGTATTTAATAATGTAAATATATATTAAAATATGCTTGTTTCCCAATTTCGATGATGTACTTAAGTAACTACCAAGATTTAAAGACTTATTTCCTTAATTTTTCAATTGATAATATCTATATTTCAAAGATGGCTTTTATTAGCAGAGGTTAGCAGATTTTTTTTATGAAAATTGGGCATTATCCTTCATTACTTCATTATTTCTATAACTATTATTGTAATATGAAATTTTAAAAAATCTCCTAGAAAGGTTGAGATAGGTGATGTTAAGAGAGAAATAAAAATGGGATCGTCCATAGAGATGTGTGGAACGTAAGTTAGATCTATCAAGATAAATAAGGTAGGTGTTTTATGGTCGGAATTAACCTAACAATAACATAATAAATATATAGCGTATATTATGTATTCATGCCAGTAAGCAATGCAGTAAGAACGAAACACACCTGTTAAACTAGGGACAGCAAGCCTTGCAGTTCAAATAATCTGCAATAAGCATTACAATTATATCGAATACAGGCAAAATGTGATAATTTTTACCTTTTGCCTAAACGTGAGATTAAACCACATTCCCAAAGTATGAAATTCGATTGCGAGCTAACAATATAATTTAACATACAAAGATAGCAAAGAAAGGAGAAAAACAAAAAATTATCTAAAATTTGTCAAAGTGTTAAAATCTCAAAACAAAATAATCCAAATATATATTGATTTTCTAAATTTATATTAAATTGAATTTCTAAGAAATCACCTAATAAATGTATATCCGATCTTACGTGACTTTAAAGAACTTAATGAAGGAACAAATAACTCTAAAAATAAAATCGAATGTCTACAGTCGTCCTAAATAAACAGTAAATTTCGATTAATCTATGGAGTTGCAAAATCGACATCCAAATAATCGTTGAAAATCGCATAACTATAAAAAATCCAGATTAAAATATTTTGAATAAATTTAATTTAAATTATATAATGATTATATTTAAATTTAAGAGGCATCGAATTCGTAGCCAAAGAAAATTAATTTTGTTTTAAAAAATTTAATGTTTTGATTAATAATTATAATAAAGCTTTTTTAATTTTTGATAAAATTTTTGTTCAAAAGTAGGATGTGGTACAAAGTATAATAGTTATTATGAAATTTAAATTTTAAATGTCTAACATTCAGTTCATATGTAATATAAAACACGTTATATAGTATATAATATAATATATTATATATATTATATATTATATATAAATACGTAGTAATATATTATATTATAATATATTATTTATATAGTATTATATAATATATTATATAGTGTTGACAATGATATTTGAGACCAAAAAAAAATCATATAAAAAAGTCTGAGGTTCTACTATGAATAAGCTTTCAGATAGCATTTTATTCATGTTTAAAATTATTGTAAGCACGGATATATAGACATACATAAAGATCTAAAGGTTGCACAATTTATACCTGTGAAACGTATTAGCAGCAATCACAGGCTTTCATAGTTGTGGATGTTGTTCTCGAAGAATTTTTCACATACAAAGTAAATCAAGATAGGTGAGATATACGTGATACATTCATTATGGTTGCTCAAAATTTTATTGAGAGAGCAAAAGCATGTTTTTTATAGCCTTAAGAGAAGAAAATGCGCCAATTAAAGAGATTTCTGCGCTATAGTCGTAACTGGGTCGCCTCGACTCATAAGGTAAAAGACCCCAATTCATGTACAAGATTTTGCGTTTCACCCAATATATGGTAGCCGTTCTGTGTGATAGTTTTCATAGCAGAGAACCATGAATACCTCATATAAGAATAGACATTCTAGGCAACGAATTAAACGTATTTTAAAGAACCACTACTTTCCAAGACTCTTTCTAATGCATTTACTATTACTATATTACATGAAGCTTGAAAAAATTATAATCAAGATTCGGATGTAACTACCACTAATATATGGTATCGTGTACGATCATTCATCATTGCCTCTGAACAAGACCCTGGACTTTCATCCGTATGAGCACGAAGAAACCTTTACTATAACTGGATCGAATGGAAACATACAGAACGTCAATATTTAATTGGTCTCATTAAACAATATTTGGGTTCGTTGATAGTTAAGATCATGTTGAATGGTGAGTTCACATAAACTCTATATGGTTTTCTAACAAGGTCGTATAGGAACTCATTTTGAGATCAAGGAAGAAGCATATTGTAGATCCTTAATTCAAGCTCTGAATGCCAAGGTACTGCACACAGCACCTCATTTTGCGAAGAGAAAATTTAGAATTTTACTCGGTTACGAAATATTGTGCTGTGGTGTAACTGCGTTAATAAATTAGCCATTCTTCTAGGTTCATATAAAAAGGTCAAATTTGAATTGAATTTGTAATAATATTCAATGCTTTATATGTTTTAAATTTAGAATGACTATGATTTTTTGGTGTTTTAAAATACAAAAAATCAATAACCATTAATTCAGAAAACTATATCTTTCAACAAATAAAAAACCATTTCTCGAAATGAAACATTAGAATCTACGATTTCAATGGATGGTCCTTAGATGGTTTCTGTTAGGGATTACACAGTAATCTAGCGATTACTATCCAAGTTACACTAAGTTGAAATCTGTTGTGTAAAACTCCACGTATTTTCATTAGTAATTTTGGAATTGGGGGACCTTACGATAGGTGTGACATATATTTTTGGGAACGAATGTTCACGCCAGTGTAGCCTTATACTTTTGTCGCTAACATATCACCAAAAGCTAATCGTTCTATTCTTGCTCTGATGATGGAACATTGACAAATCGTCTAAGTTATTTGTTTATGCTATAGTTATTCCAGTAAAGCGTGAATTTTACTGTAATCACATATTTGTTTTCGACCTTTATAAAATGAGCTGTCCAGTTATATCTATTGCAAATAAGTGTCCTTTTGGCTATCCCTCCAAATTGCATCAGAGTCTACAGAAGTGGATATCGGAGTAGGACTTCTTACTTTTAATGCATTACCACTAACATCACTGTCTGAATATGTTGAAATTTTTGCCGCTAGGAACTCTTCTATTTTCTAAAACCACCTATAGATTCAATTGAGATTCTGAGACCTATAGGTTAGTAAAAAACACGTTTTTTTTGGGCACAAAATATTAATGTACCTAGTTAATTCTCTTGAGGTGATTTCATGACGAGATTTAAATCTCTAATATGCTGAAGGTATCAATTTATCCCCCTGATATTTGAAATCTGTATCGAAAGCATACCCTCTGAATAGACTAGATAAGGATCATTGGTAGAACAAAAGACGACATTATTTGAACTATATTATTTGTAAATATATTAACTTTATCTTCAATCGAGAAATACTTTTACATGACCACTATATTCTTTACCTTTATTTCCTAGTTGGAACCAATCATTTAGTAGTCTTGAGTGCTATTTGCCGAGTTACTAATGAATACTATTTAATATATAATATGATCATTATATATATGTTAATATAGTATTATATTAGATATAATATATAGTTATAATATATTATTTAGTATATTATGTTAATATTTACTATATTTTAGCTATATATTATAATATTGTAATTAATTCAATATTAAGATCATTAAAATATTATTTACATAAAAGAAACGTATTAAGACTATGTGTAATATAAAAATATTAGGCAACTTTGAAGAACGTCACCTGTTACAAAGTTTTGGGTAACTTAAAAAGGTTCTAAAATAAAAAATCTAATGTGATATCATTCAGTAGTGAAAATAGTAATGTGCTATTTTACACAAAACTTGCAGATTCTCACAACATTGTTGTTAATGTTAATAATTAATAATTTTAGTGAGCTACTCGAATATGTAAGTACTCTGGGCCGAAACACCGCTAGAGTAGCACATCAATCTGATTATGATTAAAAAGAAGCTCGATTGAAAGGTGTTATGTCTCAACGACATTCGCCTACCACTAATAAGCATTGATTTGTTTACAAGAGCAAATATAGATATTTTCCATCAAATAATTCAGCATAGTCAACGAGACAAAAACGCCGTATGAATTATAGCATAATAGTTAATTAGATTTGCTTTCATTTTAAATAATCTAATATCTAAATAGTGTTATCGGTGGACACGATATATGAAGCTTGCAATAGATTCTCCGAACAATAGAAAACGGAATAGAAATATTACATAGTAGACAGGATTAATTCCGGTTGAATGTAAGATTAGAAATTGTAAAGTCGTTATTCAGTGAATAATCGAAATTGTTCTATGAGTTATGTAGCCCCATATATGGTTAAGTATAAAAATAATTTATTTTTTTTTTAAAGTTGAGGGATTAGAATTATATGTTGAAATAATGTAGTGGTTAAAGATCAATATTATTCGCATAGCGCCATTGTGCATCGTGTATATTGCATCCGAATTATTCAATAATTAAAAGTTAACATAAAGTTCAACTGAATATACGGTTATTATTGCTCCATTTCTTTACGTTAATATTATGATTATATCTATTATCTATATCTACTTATAATTATATTATATACATATATGTTATATAGATATTATGATAAGACATAATATTATTATTATTATGTATATATAGATATACTATATATCATATGATAATAGTTTCCTCTGTCCTCCAAATAGTATAGTTGAACTGAATATCCTAATAACAACGGACGCCTGAGTTAATGTAGCTCCTCCGTGGCGTATACTATACGAGTGGGTAGCTAGTTTACCTAGGCTACAAATCATCATACCAGTTATCACACCAGATTAATATAAGTCAGTCAATGACATTTTGAACTCTGTTAGGTATGCGCGTGTGGTCTGAACCCATCAGTTTACTGCCTTTGACATACCTATCTTTTATTGTGTATGGGCGTGTTTTCTAATCATTTCTCGTTACGGTTATATGCGATAGGTCACGCGTTTAAATAATACTTGTAACAAGCGGTAACGAATCAAATCTTCTGTGTTGTAAGCATACACGAAAGTATCTCTAGTCATACTTGAGACTATTCTCTCGCCTCCCTTAATACCGTATACGAAGCTTGTATACTATAGTGGTAATGCTCTCACACCATCGAACTATCCATTGCGTGTTTTTAAGTCTGGTCACACTAAATTAGCTTCTTTAGATGTGAGCCAGAAAACTAGTGAATGGACGGACCCTCTCGTTATGTAGATAAATCTGTCTCGCACACGAATGAAAATATGAAGTATGTTTAGAGCGTGATGGGGAGAGGACCGCCTCTTCAGTATCGTGTATTAAAGAAGGAGATACTGTTTGGACTAAAAATTGCGTTCATAAATTTTAACGCCATTTTTGCACATGCAAAAAATTTGTTTTGCAAATAACTGAGTGCTCGAGAAGAATTGTCTGTGGAAACAGAAATGCGATATATATATATTATGTATAGAATAATAGACATGATAGGTACTTTTTGTAAAATATTCTCTCCGAATGTGGAAGATTCTTCTACTATTTCGAGAGATACTACTTTTTGGAGAAAAGGTTAAATATCAGGCAGAACCATTGATACCCATCGGTTAGTTTATTTGGCAGATTTTATCTCAATTTCTTGTCAACCAAACGGCAAAGTGCGTATGGCACAATATAAAATTCTCCTGTCCGAGAAAGCACTGTGTGAGCAATGTTCAAGAGTGAAAATATGATTATTTGTTTTTTTCTCGACAGCCGTGGTATTGAGCACAAGTAATTTATACCTTCAGACACAGTAATTACGTCTATTAATACAAAATGTCTTTGGAACAACTTCTGTAAAACTGAGTTCCTTCTCTTACATGCTTTAATGGATCTGCTGAACTGGCTAATCTGTCACCCACGATTATAACGCGCCGATCTACACTTGGCGTTCTCAATTATAGAACTTTTTGCAAAGAAAAAATAATAATATAGTACTTCTCCAAATTACGATAAATATAAGAATTCATTTCCGCATGACTTGCTTTCTACATCTTTCCTAAATTAAAGAAGTTGAAGGACATTTACATTCTTGACGATAGAAAACAAATAAATAATTTCTGATATTTTAGACCCTTTCGCGGAGAAAAACTAATTTCTTAGAAATAATTGGAAAGGATGAGATAAACCTCACATCCTAGTTTTCTCGAGGACTTTTATTCTACTTTTGTTATCTCCAACTGAATATATAAAATGTACCGTTTCATCCGTCATCTGGATAGAAAATTACTATTTAAAATATATCCTATTTAAAATATACCTTTAGAAAATACGACTATGAATGATAGGTAAGGACAGTCAAAGATAGCAGGGTTTAATTTGTCAAAAAAATAAAAATAATTCTGCATTTAATGTAAATAATAACCAATATTTAAAAATTCTCAGTATTTTGTCCAACCACCGTGGTTTTTGATAGCGCTCTGTAATCTATCAGGCATAGATGGGACCAACTTCTGTGAAATTTCTCGTGTTTCTCCGGAGTGGAATGGCGACAGATTATCCTTTCCAGGAGAGCCTGTGCAATGTCTTTGATAGTATGTTGTTTTAGGGGGACAAGTTCAGCATACCCAGTAAGAGATTCTTTCATTCAAAGAATGTATTTATAATGTGTAATTTTGCATTGGGGTAAAGGCCTTAAAATGTCTGGATGCACTCTGGAAAAAGGTTCATAGAGGAGGGGGTATACTTTTGTGGGGGGCGTTTTTGGGAGTATTTCTCTTAATGTTTTGGCCGTAAGGACATGTGGTACAATATTCATGAGTAAGTTTGTGTAATTTAGGGAAATGTATCTTTCTCGAATTCGAAATTCAGTTCTTTGCGTCCCGCAGTGTCCTGCTGCAAGGGAGGCATGGGAGTGTTCGTGGCGGAGTGAATTAGTGTATCTGGGACTTGGATAAGGAAACCTCCAGACTGTGTTGCATAATGTAAAATATCATCGATTAAAACATGGGGGTAGGTGTCAGCAAGAGTGTCTTGTTCTGAGAGTGTTTGTTATGGAAAATGATGGGTTTTCATATTCATGGAGAGTTTTAAGACGTTTACATATCTTTTGCTCATTTATAATGTTTTCTTTTGTCAAAGGGATAGTTCCAGTAAAGAGTACGGTATTTTGTGCAAAAGAATAAGAGCAAGTAGGAGGATTTCTAGTTAAATAGTCGGGAATAATGTTTAGTTTGCCTTGTTTGTAAATGATCGTTGGATTAAAATGCGCTATGAATAAATTCCACCTTTTTAAAAGTCCGGTAAGCTGCTTATGACGTATGAGATGAATTAATGGTTAGTTATTCGTGATAATTGTAAGCGGATGACCGAACACCGTATTCTTAAAATTTTGTAAAGCAAAGACTATTGCCAAGCTTCTTCTTCAATAGTTTTGTAATTAGCCTCGGATTTGTTTAGTGCTCTGGAAATGAAAGATAAAAAAATAAAGGCATCTCTTTCTCATTTTCATCTAATTGGTATAGGACAGCACCGAGTCCTAGGTTAGAAGCATCAGTGTTGATATAGAATTCCTTGAAGTAATCAAGGAATCGTAATTGGGGTTGGAGTAATATCTTATCTTTTAAGGTAATAAAAGCTCTTTGTTGCTCGGGTCCCCAAAAAAATGTTGCATTCTTTTGTAACAGTTTTGTTATAGGCTTGGCAAGGACTGAGTAGGAGTCTATCAAATGGTTAAAGTAGTTCAGGAAGCCGAGTAAAGATCTGGTTTCTGATACATTAGTAGGGGTTTGAATATAGTAAGAGTCTGGAGTTTTATAGGGTCAAGTGAGATTCCATCTTTGGAAATTTTAAAACTCAGAAATAGGAGACTGTTCCAGAGAAACTTAATTTAACAAGTTTGATTTTCATCATATTCCTCCGAAATGATTGGAAAACCTTTTCTAAGTTATCGAAATGTTATTTTAATGTTTCACCAAGTGTTAAGACATCGTCCAAAAAGACTCTGCATGCATCACCTAGGAGATGAGACAACACCATTTCCATCCTTCTTGCGAAGACAGGTGGTGCGTTGGACAAACCGAAATTGAGTCTTATCGGCACATACTGACCTCGCGGAGTGCGGAAGGAAAGTAGCGGTTGTGTCTCTTCCTCGATTTGAAGACAATGGTATGCGTCGAGAAGATTGAGACTGCTGAAAATTTTGGATTTTCCCAGCATAGAGAGGATGCCGTTGATACATGGGAGGGGGAAGCGGTCCAGCACCGTATTTGCATTAATGTGCCTATAATCGGCAACAATTCTTGGAGTTGAGGAATTTTTCTTTGAAATAACGAACAGAGGGCTCGAATGGGGACTACTAATAGGACGGATGTACCCCTTTTTGTTGGGCGGACTTGATCCAATCGCCTATCTGGGTCAAGTATTTATGGGGAATGCGGTACTGTGGACGATATAGTACTTTTGGGGAGTTTTCTTTAAGTTGTATCGAAAATTTAGTCTTCTAAAGCTATTACATCTCTGTAAGTCATCAACAGATCAATTAAGTTTCCTAATTGATCCGGATCTTGTAATGTAGTACAGCAATCTTCGTTATCTTTGAAAGATTCCTGAACGAGTTTTTTGAACGTATTTCGGAGTTAAGTTTGGGTTAAGACTTTGAAAGAGGTGGGCAAATTGACATTGGACGTTTGGAGGGGCTGGTCTAGAAATATAAAAGGATTTGGCCTAGTTAGGACGGTGTTTTGAGGAAGGAATTGGGAAGAAGTGCTCATATTGATTATGTCCAAGAGAACTTGCCCGTCGAAAGGCAGAACTCAGCACACTTCCCGCAAAAAGGAAACTGCTGATATAAGTGTTCTCTGTAGACAGAATAAAATTATCAGGAGGAGAAGTATAAGCGGGGAAGGAAGCTTTAACAGAAAGAGTGTACTTTGAGTAAGGTGCTATTTCTTTATCTTCTAAAGTTGATAAATTATAGGAAATGTCAGTATCTATTAAAAGATTGTTTGGTGTAGAAATGGCTTAGCCTCTGTATGGTTTACATATGTATGTTTAGCATGTATGCTTGGAGCTTTCTTTTTGGTGGAGTATTGATGGGAAAGTGGTATAGGAATAGTATGTTCATTTGTTGTTAACTCAATGTTGTTTTGTTTTGTTTGCAAGTTTATGCTTGGATCATTTAGGAAATTTGTACCTAATATTAAAGGTGCATTAAAACCGCGTAGATTGTCGCAGATAACTAAAAAGTTAATCGGTCATTAGCCCAACTATTAAAAGTCATTGGCGTATAAATGTTGGTGGTAACACCACATTTATTAACATTATTAAAATTTTCCACCTGGGTTTGTTTCCCATTTACCTGTTTACCTATGCTAAATGTGTTTTGCATGCCAGTTAAGTTAGTGTCAATGTGAACATTGGCACAACCTTGGATATTGCTAAGGATGCTAGGGTCATTTTGTCCTGCCTTCACATTATCCGGAAAATTATACTTTATATTTAATGTACCTAACGTAGTGTTTGCTTGAGAAGGCTTATCATCTCTTAAGGTGTTTTTTATATTGCAAAATTTTACCTAATATAAAGAATGCTATATTATTTCCAATTATTTTTACGTTATCTAAATTCTTATTAAGATTTTCTTTCACTAATATCACTGGACTCTGAGGATGAGTCATCGCAAACTTTTATACACTTTTTAAAGGAAGTGGAGGAGAAAATATAGGATGAGAAGCACTAGGGAAATCACTGGGGCGTTGGAGAGAGTCAGATTTGGACTGGGTCTGATCCCTCTCTTCGAAAAATGTTCTAGTGATTTCCGAATTGTTGGATCTGTTCTCAAAATTTCTCAGGAGGAGAGTCATGGGGCGTAGGATGCTCGTAGTTGGGTGCTCGTTTGTTTTCCTCCGTAGTTGTGGCAGCTGTTTGGGGATTGACCTTGTCGGTGAGCATGTTGATGAAATTGCTGGTGAGCTCTCGGACTATCACCATTGCAATATCTGTTTAGTGGTGTAGAGATTCTCCACTTTTGGGAGGAATCTTCATGATTGGAGAAATGAGTGAAGAGTGTCTTGGCTCTTCGTTTATTTTGGTAAGTTGAGTTCCATTCGGAAAAGTTTAGGTCGTCTGTTGGACCAGGATTGTGTTGAAGTCTCCCATAAGAATGGGAAGAGTAAGTTAGAACTGGTCTCTTATAGTAACAGGAGGTGTGAGCGGTATAGTATGGCTCGAGGGAAGGAGATTTGGGAGTTTTGTACACGTTTTGTTGTGAATAGTGGAACCGCCGGTTCCTGATGGTTTGGAAAAGCCTTAGTTGCATTTTGTGATTAGACGACGTTTTCGTCATTAGTTGGTAAATTTATGCTCCGATATGGAAAAGTTAAGAGTGGCACCACTTTTTATCCTGTGATGGTCTTTTAAATTGTTATTGGTGTAGGTATGGTAGTGCCTACAGTATTACTCGTTATTAGGAATTTTATAAAAATGTTATTGGTTAGTTAATAAAAAAAAATTGGTACCTTGTGCGACCTTCACCTTTCGCGCTTGTGCAGAATACTGGAACTTGGCGTAGAGGGAGATTGCTTCACTGGATGAGTAGGACCTCAGTTCCACTGGGCAAGAATCGCCAGTTTCCTCCCGGATTTTTTCTTGGTAATGGAGGATTTGAATTAAAGGTCAATGGGTGCAACGTTGTTTAATGGCATCTATCAGAATGTACAATTGAGTAACTCTATACTCCACCCCACGCCTTAAAATGAAAAAACAAAACATTATAGTCTATGACGTGAAAGAGTTTTAAAAAAAAAGCGTGACTAAAAATTCATTTCACCAAATTAATTAGTTCCAAAAAAATAAAGAAAATAAAATAAAAAAAAATATATTATAAATTCCTAAAAAAAATTTTTTTTTAAATATTTCCCGACGTGCATATTCGGAATGAAAAAATGGAAAAAAAATTAGGTGCGGAGGTTAATGAAAAAGGTTGAAAAATGTATTGCCTAGAATTGCGATAAAACTTGCATAAAACTACCAGACAGTCTCTTTACCAAATTTTAACACGCAGTGTTTTAACCATGTATTAGCATTTCGATTTTATCATGCATAAACGCATTATTATACGAAAGGGCTATTGAAAGGAACATTTAAAAGTTAAGACTCAAAGAATCTAATGTTAAAGCTTTAACGGAAACGGTTTATTCGCCTGAAAACATGAAAAACGCACTTTGAATTCTGTGTACACCTGACGCACCTTTAAATTTATTCAAAACAAATAATAAACAAAGATTTTTATACTATAATTTAATATTAATGTAAGCCGAGACGTTCTTTAAAAAAAAAAAAGAAGGGGGAACGAAACGTATTTTAATTCTTGTACACATAATAAACCAAAAAAAAAATTATTTAAAATTGTCTCTTATTTTATAAATGAACTGAACTGGGGTAAAGGAAAGGTTAAGTCTTTAGGAAAAAAGTAAAAACGTCAAATTGAATTACTATCAATTTCCAAGTTGGGCTTCCTGCTTCCATCCGAAATATTTGCTCAAAAAACTAATTATGGGGATTAAGACTTATTATTATTATTATTATTATTATTATTATTATTATTATTATTATTATTATTATTATTATTATTATTATTATTATTATTATTATTATTATTATTCCGACTTTCATTATACAAACATTCTGGTACGTATTCCCGCACACGAAACGGTATGTATTTCACATTACAGTGCACTCTTTTATATATATATATATATATATATATATATATATATATATATATATATATATATATATATATATATATATATATATATATATATATATATATATATATATATATTATGTACGTTTTGAGAGCGATAATGGGAAAGACTAGAAGAGACAGACAGAGAAACGAAAGAATAAGAGAGGAGGTTGGAGTGAAGGCTATATTGAATAAGATGGATGCAGCCAGATTGAGGTGGTGGGGACATCTGGAGAGAATGCAAGAGGGAAGAGTGGCCAAGAAGAGATGGGAGTGGAGACCGGAGGAAACGAGACCAAGAGGAAGACCTAGGAAGAGATGGGAAAGCTCGGTGGAAGACTCATTGAGAAGACATGGATTGCCGTCGATGCAGGAGCTGAGGGAAGATGGAGTTTTGGAAGATAGAGGAAGATTCAGAAGAGTGCTGGCCCCGCTGACAGGGTCTTGACCCTTCCTGGGAGCGGTTGTAAAGTAAAAAAAGTTGTAAAGTAAATATATATATAATATAAATATATAATATATATATATATATATATATATATATATATATATATATATATATTATATATATATATATATATAAAAAAAATAAATATATATATATATATATATATATATATAATAATATAATATATATATATATATATATATATATAATGAACAAAAAGTTTTTCACTTACCAATTCCAATCTCTGCAAATGGGGTTGGATCCCCAAAAAAAAAATTTTTTTTTTTTTTACTTTTCAATGATTAAAAAAGCATCAGAAATGCTTCATTTAAAAAAATGTAACCAATATATTATTAATATTGTGTCCAAAACTGAACTTGTTCTCTGCACCTCGAAAAACAGACTAAACTCTCGATTGAAGAGACGAAAGATTTCAGGAACGGAAAGAATTTTTCTAGAAAGAAAATGGGGTAAACTTAAGTTTCTTTCTGACCTATCGATATTTAAGTTTTAAAATCGATTTTCGATATATGTGTATCGATTATACCCAAGATACCGAGAATCTAAATATATTCATATAAACAAATAATATATATATATATATTATATATATATATATATATATATATATATATATATATATTAAGTTATATATATTTTAAATATATATATATATATATATATATATATAAATATATATATATTATAGTATATATATATATATATATAATATCTTATCATATATATATATATAATATTAATATATATATATATATATATATATAATCTATATATATATATATAATTTATATATATATTATATATTATATATATATTATAAATATATCATATATATATATATATATATATATATATATTATATATTATATCATATATATATAATATATATATATATATATATAATTATATATATATATATATATATATAATATATATTAATATATATATATATATATATTTTATAAACAAGCCAAAGGCTTGTTGAGTATTATTGGAACCTTTCAAATATCTACTGTATATATAAATTTGAAGGTACATAAATTTTTTTTACTGTGTTCCGTGAGGTTGACGTATTTTTTGTTCCAATTTTTCTGAAAATTATGAATTTGAAGGATTTATTCTAAATTTGTGAGAATGATTATATCGTGTTAGCAATGCTGCAACATTTTAGTTTGATACTAGATAAAAAGGTTTGTAGAAAGTGTCACAAAGAATGTGAAATTACCAAAATAGGAGAAAAGTTTTATTTTTATTGTACTAGTAAACATTGTGGCTCGAAGTATACTGTTTCTCCCAAATATTATTTTTTTCAAATATTAGAGTTTCCTACACTGATGCCCTTTTAATTATGTATTTCTTTGTACATAACGAAACAGTTTCAAGGGTAGTAACCTATTTAGATGTCAGTGAACCAACAGTTATAGATTGGATTAATTTAATTGGTTTAATGTATATATATGGCCAGCCTCTAGAAGAGCCACAATCCATATCTCAAAAACTACAATAGCTACAGGGAAAAGGAATACATTTTTGGAATCCTTGTAAAATTTTCGTTAGGAAAATGTAAACAAAATAAAAAAAATAAAAAAAACATAAAAATTGCTTTTTTTGGGGGGGGAGCTCGAGCCGGCGGGGGACATAGTATATATATTATTTGTAAAGGTATTACACGGCAATTTAGGGGGCTCGAGCCGACGGGGAACACAGGGGGGGGACGTTTTCCATACCCCGTAGGGGAGGGGCGGAGGAACCCCCGCGACACCCAAATACCAAAGAGCGGGGGTTCCGGAGACCCTCCCCGGAGGGGGGGAAATAGTCCAACCCCGTAGTTCCCCGGAAGGCCGAGAGACCCCGACTCCTGCCATCGGTGCGGTCTACCCTTGGGGTATTCTTTAGTTTAAAAAAAAACAACAAAATTTACTAGAAAGTCTATTTATTTTAACGAGTAACGTATAAAAAGTCTCTAAATAGGCTTTCTACTCATATTACTATAATTATTAACAATAATTTTTTTTTTACATTTTCCGCATTAAATTTGTACCAGATTCCAGCATGTATTTTTTTCCCGGTAGCCATGTTGGTAAGTTTTGGAGATTGGTGTGTGTCTCTTCTAGAGACTGATATATATATAATATATATATATATATATATATATATATATAATATATATTATAGATATATATATATATATATATATATATGTTTATATTATATACTATATATATATATCGAGGTCGATAGATATCGGTATCGATATATATTTCGATATATCGAAATCCGAAAGGTCAGAAAAGAAACTTAGGTTTTACCAGAAAATGTCCTAAATTGTTCTTTTGAACTTTGTCCGTTGTCCCCCAAAAAATAGTAGTTAAACTTTTTGAAAGATAGTGATTTGAATAGATATTCTATCGATTTAGGAGCATATTTGTATTAATTTTAAGTAGGTTCATCAGTGTTATTAGATTTACGAATTATTTGGGAAAAAATTAACCGAAATGACGAACAAAAAAATTGAATAGGAGGAAAGTACGCAAGAAGAAGGAAAAAAAACGTCCTAATGTTATAAGCTATAGGTCTGCTATTTTAAAAAAGAGTCCGGCCGATATATATTCTTCGAAGATACTTTTATTCATAATGAATATTGGTTTTAAAATCAATTAAAGAAAATTGAAAAAGAGAGATAACATTTAAAAATATTTTCTAAGCGATATTTGGATAAAACAATTTAAAAAAAATTGAAACTTGATATATACCGGAAATGAATATGATGAATAAATGAAGGAGAAAAAAGGTAAATAAAAGAAAAAAAACGGCGCAATGGCTGTTTTCGATATTAGTTCTAGAGTGGTTTTGGCTTTTTATGAGAAAAAAAACTAAAATTATTTATATATGGAAAATCAAAGTTTATTAAACTCTCTAACGAGGGTATTTAAAAAAAATATTTTGTAAGGATGTTCGATATTATTAAAAAAATTTTTTTTGGCGGAGATAAGAAAAAGAAAGAAAAAAGAAAATGCGAGGGAAGGAAATTTCATTCCGCGTATGAGAACAAATATAAAAAGATTCCTAAAGATGACACATTTGAAAATTTCCTCGAAGGTATAGCAATGAATTATCCATAAGTCTGTGAGTTGATTATTTATTCAAACTTTTAAATATTGTTAATTGTTCCTTAAAAGCAAACTATTCTCGTTAGGTTGCATTTCTGTGCAGCTTGAAATCAATCACGTTAGGTTCCATTGCTTGTGCAACGGTATCCATGTAAGCTTGGTTTCATTGCTTGTGCAGCGTGTATCCATATCGGTTAGGTTCAATGTACCCCTTTTTAGGTTTAGGTTGGATAAAAGTGTGGTTAGGTCAGACACAGATTTATAATATATATATATATATATATATATATATATATATATATATATATCGATAGAGATATATATGATATATATCTCTTATCGATATATCGAATATCAAAGGTCAGACGAAATATTCAAGTTTAACATATAGTATATATATATATATATATATATATTATAAGTATATATATATATTATATATATATATATAATATATATATATATATTATATATATTATAAATATATAGATATAGAGAACTTGGCGGGCTAGAATGTAAATCTTTACCAATATATATATATATATATATATATATATATATATATATATATATATATATATATATATATATTTTTTATATATATATTGTTGTGTGTGTGTGTGGTGTGGTTTGTGATGTGTGTGTGTACCTAACCAAAACTTTATCATAACCTAGACTTAAAAAACCGTATAGTACGACGTATCTAGATGGATCGTCGTTTTGCCAGTAGAAACTAGACACTAACCTAGATGGATTTGTACGTTGCCGAAAACCTAGACTAACCAGATAGTTGTCTTTAAGTAAAATTTAATAATATCTATGGGAAATATAATCAATCGTGTATGTGAAATAACGCATATGATTGTGTCATCTAATTTACAATAATAAGGCCAAAAGCCGAGCAAAAGATGTTGTTTCCTTCTGCCTCGTGTTGGAAATTATTAATTTTCGCGGTTTCCCGTAATTTCCATCTTCTTCCACTTTTCACAAACTTTTTATCTGCTATCAAACTAAATTGTTACAACAATGCTAAAGCTGTGAAATCATTTTCACAAAGTTCGAATAAATCTTTTAAATTCATATTCACAAAAATAAGATCACAAAAGATATGGACCTAACGCTTCAGAGTTTAAAAATTAATACGTTTCCTATTTATATATAGATATTTTTCTTTGAAACGTTCCAATAATGCTGAAATTTCGATATTCGATATTATGAAATCATCGATTATCGATATATTTAAAATCATCGATGTATCGATATCCAGCGGTAATAAACAAAAAATCGCCTATTTCGGATTTAGACCATGTAGGATTAAGTTGACTTCGCTTGTGCTGTGCAAACTTAAATTTAAAGATTTATTTATTTATTTAGTGAGTTTTAAATATTAATTTATGTCATTTAATACATATTTATAATGAGAATGGCCTTTAAAAGCCTTCCTAAAGCATTTTCATTGCATTTTACAAGACATAATGCAGGTAAATAATATATGGCAAAATTTTTAAGGAAAATAGGTACATTTTTTTTATATTCTAATGACGAAAGATTCAAACTAACTAGGGACAGTAAGTCAACTACTACTATTTTATTATATATATATATATTTAGTATAATATTAATATAGATATATATATATATTATATATATATATATATATATATATATTTATATATATATAAATAGATGGCTTA
>JABUQX010057664.1:0-5000 GCA_015478945.1 Trachelipus rathkii
CAAATATATATATATATAAATTACTGTAAGATAATGATTATTAAAATTCTAAATTATATAGTAAAGTTTTTATTATCCTTATTTTACTTCCTAAATAAATATTTACATGTATGTTAAGAGTTTAAATAAACGAACCCTAGTTCAGGATATGAAAAAAAAACTGTTTTTTACATACGTAAAACCAAAAAGCGATAAAATATTTCTTGACCAATCACATACGAGGTCATATAGAGATAAGGATTACTCCGGCCACTCACAAGAAAGGTAAACATTTCCTTCTTACCTGCTTAAAGGATCTTACCGACCCAGCATGTTTCAGTTTGAAATATATTTATAAAAATAATAATAACATTGATTCTCGATTCTTGTCCATACTGGAATTACCTTTTGACCTGGTATTAGGCTTAAATCAGCACGGGATACAAAAAGGCTTATCCTAAATTTATACCTAAATTTAGGCCTAACGTAGTTATTGCACACATTTTACAGAAAAAGGTCAGTTTGAAATATATTTTTGACCAGGATTAGGTCAATCGCCCCGGGTACATAGAAAGGATTATCCTAACAAATTTAGACCTAAGGAGTTATTTAACACATTTTACAGAGAGAGGTCATGTTCAAGTTTCGTATCTGTAAGGAGTGCGGGTTGTTGTGTTTCCTCGTGATGGATTGTCAATGTACATAGATTAATAATAATAATAATGAAAGAAAATCCGAATTATTTAAAAAACTTTGAAATATTTTAGTTAACATCGAGCGGAATAATATAAATGTAAGTGAATAATTGTATTTAAATAAGAACTTAGAAAAATTTTAATAAAATACATGATATGTTAGCGCAGAGAAGAACTTATTTTGTTATTTTTATACTTATTACATGGGTAAAGTGATTTAAAGCAGTAAGTCAATAGAACAAAACGTGGCATAGCTTGTTGTAGGGGGTGCTAGGGGCTAACCTTGCTGATTTTCTGATTTATTGTTTTTAAGGTACGGTAAAATATATGTTTCTAATAAAATTTCATAAAATTTTAGTAAAAAGTTATTTTAAAACTTGATAGTTATAAAATTTATAAACAAAAAGTATTAACAGTTAATAATAATTCTTTGTCTTCAGATAAATGATTCGATTTATTCATACACACCGTTTTAACGCAAACTTTCTGGAAATAATTTTAGTTATTAAGTATTAATATAAATGTCGTGTTAATTAAAACATAAAATGTTTTAATAAATTATCCGTTATATGTGTGCTAAGTGAGTGGTGCGTGTGTGTAAGTAAATCTGTGTGTGAGTGTAAGTCAATTCTGTGTGAGTGTAAGTAAAACTATTTGTGTGTGAGTGTAAGTAAAAATCTCTGTGTGAGTGTAAGTAAATCTGTGTGTGTAGGTGTGTAAGTAAGTCTGTGTGAGTGTAAGTAAATCTGTGTGTGGGTGTAAGTAAATCTGTGTGTAAGTGTAAGTAAATCTTGTGTGTGTAAGTAAATCTGTGTGTGAGTGTAAGTAAATCTCTGTGAGTGTAAGTAAATCTGTGTGTGAGTGTAAGTAAATCTGTGTGAGTGTAAGTAATCTGCGTGTGTAAGTAAAACTTTTGTGTGGTGTGTGTGTGTGTGTAAAGGTGTGTAAATGTAAGTATCTATGGGTAAATGTAAGTGTCAATTGTGGAATGTAAGTGGCAATAGTGAATATGTGTGTATAATGTGTCATACGTGAATGTTGTGTTCTAATTAATCAAAACAATAGGCAATGCAAGTAAATATACACTAAGTATAATATAAAGAATAAAAATAAAATAATTTCAATGTAATGAAAATAATAAAAATAATAATCATTTTTTTTTTAAAAAAAAACTGAAAATCACAGTTAAATAAACAAAAAGTATAAAAAAAATAAAAAAACTTTTCTTAAACCATAATGTTAATATATATGAGTTAAAACAGTAAAGCAGAAAGTTAAAACAGTAAAGCAGAAAGTTAAAACAGTAAAGCAGAAAGTTAAAGCAGTAAAGCAGAAAGTTAAAGCAGTAAAGCAGCTAAAACAATAGAGGTGTTTACCGTAACACCTAGGGGGGATTTAGTATGCTTTGTTTACTGCTTTATCTGCTTTAACTCATCGTTTTACTGCTTTAACTCACATGTTTTTAGTAAAATTTCGTACAATTGTAGTAAAATAAAATGTTTATATATCAGATATAAAATAAATAAAAAGTATTAAAACAAAATAAAAAACATAATGTTAATAAATATATGAGTTAAAACAGTCAAATGCAGAAAGTTTAAACCCAGTAAAGCAGAAAGTTAAAGCAGTAAAGCAGAAAGTTAAAGCAGTAAAGCAGAAAGTTAAAGCAGTAAAGCAGTAAAACAATAGAGGTGTTACCTAACACCTAGGGGGGGATTAGTATGCTTTTGTTTTACTGCTTTACTGCTTTAACTCATGTTTTACTGCTTTAACTCACATGTTTTTAGTAAAATTTCGTACAATTGTAGTAAAATAAAATGCTTATATATCAGACACTCTGAATTTTTTTCTTCTTACATACAATTTTTAAAAATTTATAAATTAAAAAGTATTAAGTAAAAAGTATTAAGTAAAAAATAATGTTAATAAATATATGTGTTAAATAATAGGTCTGTAATGAGTTACAGTTTTAGGTTCGCGAAAATGTTTTTAATAAAAATGTTTAAGTATGAAATAAAAATGAATGATTCATAGTATATTTGAAAAGAAATTCTTTGAAATGTTTAAGTATGAAATAAAAATGAATGACTTATAGTATATATATTTTTCATTCGCGCGGGATGCGGAAAAATTGCGCCTGCGGGCGCACGCGGCGGGCGGGTACGCGGAAAAATTGCGCCTGCGGGCGCACGCGGCGGGCGGGTACGCGGAAAAATTGCGCCTGCGGGCGCACGCGGCGGGCGGGAACGCGGCGGGTCGCACCTGCGGGTGCGGGGCAGTCATCCTTTGCGGGGAGGGCGCACGCTGCGCCCTGGTGGTTGGCTTATGACCTAGGGGGAAGACATTAATATAACTCGTTCTATCGCTTGAGGTAGAGATGTCGGAGCCACTCAAAGGTGATTTCATCAAAGATGAATCATCAATATAGATGGTATCAAAGATGACGTCATCAAAGATGAGTCATCAAAGATGAACCTTCAAAGTTGAGGCATCAATGCTGAGGCATTAATGCTGAGGCATCAATGCTGAGGGATTAATGCTGAGGCATTAATGCTGAGCATCATGCTGCGGCATTAATGCTCTGAGCATCACAAGTTGAGGCATTAATGCTTGAGGCATCAAAATATCGAGTGTGTGAGTGTAAGTGTAAGTGTACCTGTGTGTGGTGTGAGTGTAAGTGCATAAGTATAAATGTGTGTGTGTGTTGTTGTGTGTGTGTGTGTGTGTGTGTGTGTGTGTGTGGTGTCTGTTCTTGTGTGGTGTGTGTCTAGGATGGAAATAAGTTAGGATAGATCCATACAGGTCAGGTCCCTACTGACCTCATGTTAGCACAGATACCTACCAAAGGCTAGTATCAGTTACCTGGAAAATGAGCTCAAGGCTGGGTAGAGCTAGGTGCATTGTTCTTTGGTGTAGATAGGTTAGCTAGGTTGTAGTTAGGTTAGGTAGGTTAGGTTAGTTTAGGTTAGGTTAGGTCAGGTTATGTAGGTTAGGTCAGGTTAAGGTAAGAGCTTAGGGCTAGTTAGGCTGGGTATAGGGTATGCCGGCAAGGTCCAATGCCGAAATATCAATGGGTCAAGACAAGGTTAATATATATAATACTATTATATCATATATATATATATCTATATATAATATAATATATATTATATATATATATATTATATATATATATATATATATATATATATATATATATAATAATATATATATAAATAATATATATATATATATATACTGCCTCTCTCTCTCTCTCTCTCTCGTCTCTCCGTCTCTCTCTCTCTCTCTCTCTCTCCTCGTCTTTCCCACTATCGCTCGCTCGCTCGCTTTGTAGATGCGCAGGCGCATGTTTGGATCGTAAAAAGAAACGTGTTAGGTCGCTGGAACGAAACCTAATACCCAAAAATAAAATATAATAATTATATTATTTAATTATTGATAATTATTAAGAAAGATTAAAAATAAATATAAATAAAAATAATAAAAAATTCAAAATAAAATGGATAAAATTTTGGAAATAAAAATGAATAAACAACGACAGCATACATGGTCTTCCACGTGCTTTTACGGTTCGAATTCAAAGATTTCGTTTCACGTAAAGCTTCTAATTATGATAGAATGTATAACAGAAATAAAATAAAAATATTAAAATAAAAATAATAAAAATAATTAAAATAAAAATATTAAATAATAAAATTCAAAAAAAATGATTCAAGTAAAAAATTTCAGTGTCTCAAACACGTCTAAAGTGTAAAATGCTTCGAAATGTCCGCAAGCGAAACTCTTCTCCTCTCTCTCTCTCTCTCTCTCTCTCTCTCACTCTCTCTCTCTCCTTCTCCCTCTTCTCTCTCTCTCCTCTTTCTCTCTCATATATATATATATTGCTATATATATATATATATATATAATATATTATGTATATTATATATATATATATATATATTTAAATTATTATTATTATTATATTATTATCTATATTATTATTATTAAATTATTATTATTATTATATTATTATTATAATAATTTATTATAATTATTATGGGGAGCCTCGGACTTTGCTTTATAAAACCTGAAATTAATTTATATTCCTACTAAGTCGTAAGCGCTGGAGGTGTGGTTTAAAAGGTCCGCGGTTTTGTTCGTGTGAGAGGTCGAGTTCTATTTTGATTTATGACCGTTGGGGAACTCGAACATATAAAGACGGTGAGGCTTGAGCTGGTAAGGAAGTTTAAGCAACGATGAAAAGGGACGGTGAAAAAATCGTGAGTCGTGACCACGTGGGTGCGGGTGTGTGTAATGTGTGTGTGTGTGTGTGTGTGTGCGTGG
>JABUQX010057664.1:15000-17500 GCA_015478945.1 Trachelipus rathkii
GGGTATTTGCTAATATCTACCCCGCTTTATGGGTAATAGCCTCAAAGCGGTTGGGAACCGCTGCAGTATAGAAATATGGACAATATTTCTATAGTCATGCGGGATATGATGTGAATAATAATAATAATAATAATGAATAATAATACTAATACTAATAATTAATAATAATAATAATAATATAATATATAATTAATAATAAATAATAATAATACAATAATCAATAATAATATAATAATAATAATTATAATATATATATATATATATTATATATATATATATATATATAATATATATATATATATATATATATATATATATATATATATATGATATATATATATATATAATTATCATTATATATATATATATATATATATATATATATATATATAATAAAGCTGTTATGAATTTAGCTATGGTACTTTATGGCCTACACGACCTTTTGGATTTGAAATCAAAAAATAATATTTCATTATATTAATCAAGGTTCAGCGAAGGAACATTATTTCATAAGCTTAATTTAAAGAAATGGAAAGGTATATATATTATATATTATATATATATATAATTTATTATATAAAATATATATATATATATATATATATATATATATATATATATTATATATATATAATAGGTATATATATATACTATATACTATATATATATACTATGATATAATATATATATATATATATATAATATATACTATATATATATATATATATAATATATAATATATAATTATATATATATATATATAGGTATATTATGTATACTTTCTCTATATATTATATTATATATATATATATATAATATATAATATATAATAATATATATATATATATAAATATATATATATACAGTATTATATATATATTATATATATGATATATATATATATATATATATATCGGACATAATTTTTTATATTTTTTTGTTTTTTGTTTTCTTGTGGTGCTTTTTTTGTGCCAGATGTCTGTCATACTAACTGCACATGAAGTGATAAACTTCATGTTATCTTTCATTCATTTTTGCTTGAGATATTTAATCCTGGGTATTTCTTTTTTTACCAAGGTTGAGGTAGTCCCTTCTCGTAGTTTTGGTAAATAGTTCAAAGCTATTCTTGGAGGCAACCACCTTGCTCACTCCTGCAACAGGAGAGAAGTTTGGTGGCACCCATCTCATTACACAAAGCGCTGAAACACTTTGTGTTCATGAGAATGTTCTTGATAATATTAATTGGTACAACATTTGATAATATATCCCTAAAATCTACAGGAAGGGTACCCATAAGCATACCCGAAACGTATACAATGCTTGAAGTCAAGGTGGGGAGCAATATGACAACTTTGGCTTTAAAATCAGATTTGGACACAACCATGGCAGGAGCACCATCGGTACATACTCGTATACTTATAACTTTTTCCCATCTAATCTTTTTTTGTTGAAAAAAAAACTTTAGCAACATCTTGACCTTGGACAATCCATGGTCCTTAGCAAGCAAATCGGATAATAAAAACTTCTCACTTTGATCTTATTTTCTAATGTGGCGGACATCTAACAGAATTCGAGAGCAAAGTCCCGCATTGATTCATAATCTATAATGATAAACAACAAGTTTGTTGAAATTCATTGTTGACGTGATTTGAATTATCTTGTCAATTTTTGACATGCAAGACTTAATAGTATCATTTTAAGTCCAGATTTGTTGCATTTCCACGAAGAATCTTTTTCCTACAATTAAATTTGTCATTTCTATAAGTGACATGATTTAATTAACTCTTCTCTGACAATATGAATTTTCGTTTGGGCTCAGTGACGAGGGGCCTTCATAGAGACCACCACTCCAACAATCTAATCTAATATGGTTTTGGGGGACGAACCATACGAAAAACAATGTTGTATAATGCTTTAATAATTGTTTATGTTTGCTTTGCCATTATATTATTATAACTACAATCAAGAAACCCAGATTTATTGTCAACTATGACTTGCTTAGTAAGGCTGGAACTGATATACTAAACTTTAGGAGATTGTTATTTATTTAATTACAGTCATTGACTCAATTACCCCTGGAACTATTAAACTTACTCCCACAGGGAGGAAGGCCTCTTTTGAGAAAAGTCGAGAAAATCTTAATATGTGTGTGTGTGTGTGTGTGTGTGTGTGTGTGTGTGTGTGTGTGTGTGTGTGGTACCTGTATGTGTACTAGTCAGTTTGGTGTGTGTGTGTGTGTGGTGTGTTTGTGTGGAAATAGCCCCAAATGTGTGACTAGGGCTGAATACAAGATCGCTTTTATAAACCGATCGGAAAGGAAAACAAAGTGAAGGATGGATCCCTGGAAGAGAGAGAGAGAGAGAGAGAGAGAGAGGAGAGAGGGGGGAGGGAGAGTAGAGAGAGAGAGAGAGAGAGAGAGAGAGAGAGAGAGAGAGAGAGAGAGAGTAAACTTTGGCAAATTTGTGATTAAGTTAATATTAAAAGGAAAGGATGCCAGATT